>KQ995304.1:0-17272 GCA_001598015.1 Dorcoceras hygrometricum
ATAATACTCCTATCAACACTAGAAGGTATTTTGTGCTAGACATGGCTTGCTTAGTACTGTTGATTATGATGTTTGTAAAATCTAAATGGTTGAAATTTGGGGGCAAAGACCACTCTTTTATAGGAGGTCTATACCAATTGGTTACATACAAATGTCCATGTAGCATTGTGCATGACAAACAAATGTTTACTCTACCAAAAGTGTGGGACCAGCAAATGCCTTTTTTTTCCCCTTAAAGCAGTTTTGAGGGATAATTCGGGTTCGTTCCAGGTCAAAAACATTAGCTTGAATCGAGTTCAGATTTTGAAGAAGAACCAACCAAGAGTTTAATTTCAGCGAGCATTAGTTGATATATAAATCCCATCTCCTAATTACAGACATCATGGATCCATTAAACCTAACCCCTTTGTCCCCCCATAAAGTTATAGATTATCATAAAATTAGAGTCGAGCCAGCCAACTGCCTATAATAGGAACAATTATTATATATATTTTTATTTCTTTATTTATACTACACATATCAAATGAGAAACATTACAGTATCAATTGAAATTAGAAGATCCAATTTATGAAATTAACGATATTTTTCTTAAATTTTATGAGGAAAAGAATCATAACGTTAAGAGTGACAGGGACTAGATGTTGACCCATCAACAAACCGGATAGAGCCAAGTAAAACCCATTTCAACAAATATTGCATTACATAATTCATATGCACAAGTTGGTATTTCATTATTGCGAGTATTGAATTTAATATCTTGGTTTGATAGCCTCTAAGTTACATCATAAATATAATCATGAATCTTGCACTCAGGGTTGATATAACGTGAAATTCCCCTATCTGGTTTCGTGAGTTCGATTATCGTGTGGAGCATATTTTTCACTGAAATATTATGTGGATATGTTCTGATCGTTTTGTTATAATAAGTCCTCTTTCTCAGATTTCTGTCTACTCGTATCAAAATCTGTATGGATTTTGAGGTTCATGTAGGTTAACGCTTAATAATGTTTGATAGAAAAAATAAAAATAAAATAGGAAAAATGTGAAAGATGAAAGTTTGAATTAGCACCTGCGATTCTGAAAAGGCCCCCACACAAGGGCCAATAAGAAAGCCCAGGCGGTTAGATTGGAAAGTAGTAGAGTCAAATGATTCTCGCCGAATAGCACACCTTTTTGCTTCTTATGTTCGAACAAATGTTTGTTTTTATTCCACAACCCTTTTACCACTGGGGACCCCATTCTGGTTTACAAGGACAAGATTTCGTGTCAGAGTTTCAATCCTAATAATTGCTCCCCTTGCCAACAAAACAATCACATTTTTCAAAGAAATAAGATCCTGAATTTGAACTCAGGAGGTAATATAGAAGCTGAGGTAGGTCATACTTGTTTTCCTTTGTAACATTGCACTAATTAATATTACTCAAAAACTTCTTCTGGTTGTCTAAAATGTGAAAGCATCACCTTTGGAGATAGTGAAAAAAGTTTAGCAAAAATAGAATAGTAGACCCCATTCTTTCCTTCTTTCAATTAATGAAAATATAGAATAGTTTTTTTCGAGGAACTCTATATCTTTTTTCCATCTCCCAGCTGAGTTTCTGGTTCAGATCGAGAGTCTGAGATATTCAAATTTTCAAGCAAAGGCCATCGATTTTCCATTTCCCAGTTGAGTATGAGTATCATTTTCCATTTCCCAGCTACTCCAGATATGGCAGGCTAGCTCTGTGGAAACTTATCAAGAAAATCTCTTCTTCTTACCCTTGCAGTATATATGATAATTCATCGCTTCTCTTATTTCGTTTTGAGTAAGCTATGCAGTTTTTTATTTGCAATTGAAGGAAAGTTTGCATGGCGAGTACTCGTAGAGTACTTGGAGAGCCAGCCGCTTTATCCGGAATTTCCCACCATCTGCCATACTCAAATCCTCACATGCTTCATAATCATCCGCCCGATACAAGTTTCGGGTAAATTTAAAATCTTGCAGACCCTATAAAAATATCCAATATCGCGCGATCTTCATGTTTCAGTCGTCATAATCATTATCCTAGCTGAGTTCTGAAATGGGTTTTCGTTTTGTTTGACAGAAGAAATCAAGAAGAATCCAGTTTTGATTTCGGTGAACTTGAGGAACCCATAGTACTTGGAGGAGTCAAAATCAATAAAAATAAAACAAAAGAAAGTATGCTTCTGTTCTCTGACGTTTCTTTTATCAAGTGACCAACTCCAAAACACACAGATACACATGCGGGTGTGTGTGCGCGCTAGTGGGGGCTTACCGTTTTTAACATAGGAATCATTCTTAGGCAAGGGAGTTGAATTGGCGTGGGGTTCTAAACAAGCAACGATCTCAGACTCCACAGAAAAAATTTCTCCATGATTCTCAAAGATTTTGTGCACTTTGGTGATTTTCTGCAGCTTTATATTCTTCAGTCAAGGCTTCGGCAATTCTGGAAATGCTCCCTTCTTGGCCTATACCTCGCCAAAGGGTATTACTATTTTATTTCTAGTACTTCCCCCTTATTTAAATCCCCTCAATTTTTGACCATGTCGAATGCATAAAGAAACCTCTTTTCTTAAGATTTACGAGTCTTTGGGCTTATATATATAAATTAGTAGGTCTTGGACCTTTCCCGATATTGACAAAGGGATTTTACATAATGGTTGTTTTCTTTTTATTACAGTGATGAAAGCTATTTGACTTATTTTCTTGCGGTGTGTTTGGTGTCATTTACATATACAGGAGAGTTCAAAGTCGGGAGAAGAGAGTACTGATTCAGGATCAGCACTAATAAAGCCGGATTCTGAATCTCCGATAAGCACAAAGGCACCATCGGACCACCACAAGACGGCAAGGGCGGCGGCGGAGGACGATTCTGACCGCGAGCACGACGACCTTCAGCCACCGCAACCACCGCTACAATCACCAGATATACAGATGGAAAGTGCAAGAACAGGAGTTTCACAGTCCAAATCAGCTGCCAAGCAAACTACAGAAAAGGTGAATTTTTTAATTTTGGTATACTTGTTCCTCTTCTCAATTACTTCATCTTCATTATAATACGATATTTTCCCCCCAGAAAATCATGAATCTCTTAAAAAAATCCCAGAAATTCTAGAAAGGCAGTTTCATCTGTGATGACAGAGATTTTTGGGTTTTTGTTTTTTAGTTCTGACATGCAAAATCTCAAAGACAACAGAATCTTCACAGTAGTTGAACAATTTCTGTTTTTTAATTTTTTTTGCTTTTAAAGAACTATTAATCCTAAAGAGGTTCCTGTCCTTTCTGTCCGAATAAAATACTGAAACTTTTACTTTCTCGTCAATAATTAGCTCCTTTTTCCATGGAAAAATTAGCACCTTTTCATATCCCAAGAACTGCAGTTTCAATTCTTTTTGTTCAACTTTTCGGTCTCTCTTTCCTTGAATTTGTAAAGTTTAGCCATTTCTGCACCGATTCTTTATGAGGACAGCGCTCAAATCGAAGTAAAACATCGGTTGGTGATTAAACATATTTGTTCAGATAATGTTGCAGTGATACGTGTATGCGCACGCAAACTAACAATAAATTAGTACTAGAAAACACCAGAAATTTTGACTAAAAAAATGATAGAAAAATTTCAAGAATTTAAAATGAATCATGGTATGAGTTTTCTATAGTTCATTGAATGCAGCTAAATTTAAAGAATATTCAAACAAATTCCTTTAGTCATTGAATTTGAAAATATTTATGCAAGTGAATTTAAATGGACTTTTGTAGTAACAGCTATTTTCATTTATTTACAAAAATTTTCTAACCTAAGCTGCTATTCAATAATAAGCTCACTCAGATATCCAGCTTTTACCCACATGCTTTTATCCACATGAGATGGGATAACAAATTTATTAATTTATAACCTGCTGATAAGTTTTTTTTTTTTTTAACACGAGATATCATTTAAAATAACTCAAAGGATAATCTTGATCGTTGTTATCAAGAATTTAAACTTCGTAATATGTTTATTTGGGAAAGAAAATGTTTCAGACGACGAATATTGTCATGGTAAGTGAACTTTTAACTTAGACTTTCTGTTCACTCGATTGGTTATAAGTAACTTTATTATTGTAAAATAGTTATTTGTTTCCTGACATAATTTTAATCTTGTTTTATTTCCTGGTTATATATATAGACACTGAGACGTTTAGCTCAAAATAGGGAAGCAGCAAGGAAAAGCAGGCTTAGGAAAAAGGTACGTACGGTTCCATTTGTTTAAATCTCCTGAGATTTAGAAAGGAACTTGTAAAATACCATCTTGCTTTGTACTATTTCTTGTGTTAAATTGATCTTATAATCGGTTAATTTTCACATGCTTAAATTTCTGAAAGAACCATGGTTTTCTATGCAATATTAAACTATGTTACTTGAAATCTTGGTACATCTATTAGTTTTTTTTTTTATTTTGAAGGATTTCTGATTAAATAGTTTCCATGGGGGGAGTACCCAGATCCTGAAATAATGAAATATCTTTAAATTTATTAACTCTATTATTTTATCGATGAATATGACATTATCAATGATATTTTGGAGTATTTTTCTTTCATGTAGTATATATATGGAGATTTTTCTTTTTATTTCATTAATTTTGTTTTGGTAAATAATTGATGATCTTGTTGCAGGCCTATGTACAACAGCTAGAATCAAGCAGGATGAGGCTCAGTCAACTTGAGCAAGACATACAGAGCGCCAGGTCTCAGGTAAATAAATAAGACACATTTAATAATTGAAGGACGACAGTAAATAAATATGTTTGAAAATTGTTCCCAAGAATTAAATCCCAATAACCATTTGTCTTTTATTTTATCTTTTGAAGATATAATTGATTGTGAATAATTGTTTGTCTTCTCAATTATTGTGGTCAACAGGGCCTGTTCATAGGAGGTAGGGCTACAACTGGGAATATCAGCTCTGGTATGTCTTCCATGTCCGAGATAATAATTTACGAAATGCCATTTTAAGAAGTCATCAGGGACTTTCACGAATAGTCTTATTTTTTAAAAAAATACATAAAATATTGTTGACTTGTAATTTGACTTTTTCTCTTTTTATAGTTTTGAAAATGATGCCAAACTTTTTTTGTTTTACGGCATTATATTGTGCTATAACCTCCATTTTCAATTCATTAAAATTAAAGTCTTATATATGTATATGGCCGTTTTTGAGCTAAGAGTTCTGTTTTCTTTTTTTAAAAATTCAGTCCTTATGTATCATGTTTATAAAAGTCTCATTGGCTTTGTTAATTTATATGCATGATTCGTTTTATATTGTGAGAAATTTTATAATTAAATTTGATACAAGTTTCATTTTTACATAGCTGGTGCAGTATTTGACATGGAATATTCAAGATGGTTAGATGAGGACATTGGTCATATGTCTGAACTTAGAGCTGCAGTGCAATCACATTTATCCGATGGGGATCTAAGGGCAATAGTAGACGGCTACGTCTCTCATTACGATGAGATCTTTCGACTGAAAGGAGTTGCCGCCAAATCCGATGTTTTCCACCTCATCACCGGGACATGGGTGACTCCGGTCGAGAGGTGTTATCTTTGGATGGGCGGTTTCCGGCCTTCCGAACTCATCAAGGTTCGTTTAGATATTTCAAATTTAATTCTTTATAATACTCAACACTATATAGGATGTATATCATTTGATGTGGCTAGAGATATCCAATACATTTCTAATGGTCTATGTTTTGTTGATGATTTAGATGTTGATACCGCAATTAGACCCCTTAACCGAGCAACAATTATTAGGGATATGTGGTCTCCAACAGTCCTCACAGCAGGCAGAGGATGCTCTTGCTCAAGGGCTGGACCAACTACACCAATCTTTACTCCAAACCATCGCCAATTCCTCTCTAAATGATAGCATGCATCACATGGTCATCGCACTGGGCAAACTCGCCAATCTCGAAGGTTTCGTTCGCCAGGTATGTAACTACATTCGTTCATTCTTGATTCCACAATATCTTTTCATTGTATACAACCTTCATCATTTTGTTAATTATATATAATAGGCTGATAATTTAAGACAACAGACTCTTCATCAGCTCCGTCGGATATTAACTGTTCGACAAGCAGCGCGATGCTTCTTGGTGATGGGGGAGTACTATGGCCGATTGCGAGCTCTTAGTTCATTATGGGCATCTCGTCCTAGAGAGTAAGATTACCTTATATGTTTAAGTATTACTTTTCATATGTTAATTTGTTTTATGATGAGTTGTTGATATCATAGATTTACTAATATATATGATACGATATGTATTTTCAGGACTTTGGTGACGGATGGTAACCACATGCCGATGGATATGCAATCTTCACATAGCCAATTCTCAAACTTCTGATATATTACTTTCGAGGGCTTCTAGTCTTTTAGAGGGGAGAAGGTTTCTTGGTTTATTAATTTATCTTTAGCTTTTGTAATACAATATATATATATAATTAGTTATGATCTTATTAATGTATATTAATTTAATGAGCAGTAGTTGAGGTTCTTTAATTCCATTAGACGCTAGGATGATACTCCTCTTCTACACTACGTTTAAATAGCCTAATTAAATTGACTCCCTGTGATTACTTTTATAGATCTAACATGTACATATATTTTCCTCATGGCAGTTAACTATTTGATCTCTTTCATTTGTTAATTATGATACTAATAAAATTATATATAATTGTTATTATTATCATTATTAATTTCTCTTTCCATTAATGTTGCAATTATCGATTTCTGAAATGCTTGTCGGAGTAACTAATTCTTATATAAATAATCACTGCACAAATTCTCAGTTAGTTTCATGTTTTCTTTTGGGTAAATGAAGTTGTTGCTTGCATTAATATTTAACTCGGGAAAAGGATATCTATATATATTTTTTAAAGCAACTATTATCTATCTTCCATGTTTTTAATTAGCAAACCCTTAAAGCGTACTCATAACAAAACTATAATTTGGTTTAATTAATGGAATCAATTAACGAAATGTGATAGCAGGAATATTTTAAGTCGAAACACTAAGCTCAAGTTATAATTACATGTCCTGGGGTTGGTTCAATTACACAAAAGGCTTCATTATAAGCTACCTGCCTCTTGATCCACTTGCACTTTTGTCCGAATCTTGGATTACCCCACTCATCTGTTCTGGAGAAGCAAGAGTATCATTATCCTCATTGAGAGTTAATGTAAGGAAAAAAAATTAATTCCATTCATTTTCTTTAAGGACCTACCAGAATCTAAACAAGGGGCACAATTTCATTTTCAGTTTCTTGAAACAAATGCCAAAATATCACTCTCATATTCACATTTAAAGTATGAGATGAGTGAAACAATTTTTACATTGTTGGTGATGGAATGGAAAAGAATCACACAATTTTTAAAAAAATTCTGTCGACGAATAACTGCCATTATCAGCTAGAATGGGTGCATCATCGAGCGCGAATGGAAGAACTTAGTCCTCTGCTTGTGGTCTATACAGAGGAGGATCTTCTCCAAACACTAGAGACCTCAAAATTGCTTCACAGACAGCACCATCATACACCAGCAAATGCCCTCCATCCTGCACCTCATGATACCGAATCCAGGGCAACTTTTTGGAGACGTATCTTTGCAACTGGTATGGTACAACCTTGTCCTCACGGCCCTGCCAGATGTGGACTAAGCTTTCCTTTTGAGGGTATGGATTGCTTATGTCCAGTGGATCAAACTCCCACTTGCCAAAGGCCACTATAAAGTCACGACGTAAAGAGTCGAATATGACTCGATTCCTAACCTTGTTCTGCACAATGTAGTAAGATATGTCATGATCGGCGAATACATATTAAGCATTCAGAATTTAAGGACTTTAAGTAACTCAAATGATAACAACGGTGGATCGAGAAATACAGAAGGGAGAAGATAGAAAACGACAGCTTCTGAAAAGTTGCAATTGATATTTGAAGATTTTTTTGTAGGAAGGATGTCAATTTTCCCCAGCTCGACTCCATCGATTTTATTTTATTTTTGAGACACAAAATAGAGAAAAAAGAAAAAAGCATAATCATAGACCCAAGAACCAGAGAGCAGGAAAAAGAGTAAGAAGTTGCATCTCGAGAGAGAATGGCCATAAATTTAACAAGTGACCAATTCTCAGAAACGCAGCTTCGACATTCTTTTCATAGATAAGGAGAAAGTTACCCTATTAAGCAACTGGAACCCTGGTGTGTGCTTCAACACCTCTAAATCTTTATTGTTAAAAAATTTTGGGTTTCGGTCAAGGACACTCGAGGATGGAAACATCTTTTGAGTTAGCCACCAATGCAATAATCCAGGAAAGTGGGTTGCAACAAAAACAGTCCATCTTGAAAGGCCCTTACGGTAATCATCCTTTGTAAGATCATTTGGAAGTGATGGCCATTTATAATTGATGTGTGGAACAACAAGTGCAGCACCTGCTAATCTGGTAAAAAAGAAAGAAAAAGAATAAGAACCAATGCTTTTTTCCAGCAGAATATACAAGCGATGCTAGAAATATTACCGATTGGGTATTCGTTTGAGGCAACTCCAGGCAGGGTAACATCCAAGTGAGACCCCAAGAACATAAAATTTGGATCCTAATTGTAGCTTATCAGCTAATTCCTCGATGTCAGATGCTTCGCTCTTTAATGATCTTTTCGGATTTGGATCACTCTCACCATATCCGGCCCGATCAAATAGCAAAAGATATATGCCCAACTCATCTAAAAGTTCCTGAATAATGAAGCAACGTCAGGCACTCGAATTCTTAGAAAACCAAATTCCTCAGCAACACACTGTTAGTAGTCTTCTGTAACCAAAAAAATCAAGCTTAAAACTTCAAGAGTCTGGACAATGAAAACCTCTACAGGCTAGCAAGATTAGACTTCGATTGAAAAAAAAAAAGAATACTATCTTGATGAACCATCCAATGATTGCAAATCTGGTTTAATATCATAGCTCAAATCACAACCAGGAAGAAAATTGCAGTCTTAGAATTGCTTCATTCAAAAATGAAAAAGGAACAATTAATCAAGAAAGTACTGGAAATTCTTTTACTTGGGAAGCCATGAAGTTCATGTCTTTGGAGCTTCCAAAACCATGAATCACAACGATTCGGAAAGCGGACTTGTTTTTGGGCACTCCTATTTCTCTATAAGCCAAGAATCTGCCATCAGTCAACCTAATTCTTGGTGAATTCACCATTTGCAGATCAACAGCGGAGGAATCGACGGTGACCACAGGAAGATCGGGCCGTGTCGACCGCTTCGATAACCCCAAACAACCCATCATCAGATTAAACAATTCCCTGACCACCATTGTTCTGTAAAACACAAAAAGATTGAAAGACGGAAAAAAACCAAGAAATTCGAAAAGGGATTTGTCTGAAGCAAAACTATTTTACTAAAGAATATCAGGAGTGACCGACTGATTTCCAAGTTTGGGCTGTACAGATAATTGCCAATGTAGTAGAATGAGGCTGAGTTGCATTTCTTCTGATCAACTCCATCCTATTTGAAAGTATTACAGGCTTGCTTCTTGTTCAGTTTTGCATACACTTCATGGTGGTGTATTCAATCAATTAGATTCCAGTGGATTTAAAAAATATTCGGGTATTAATTTAGATTTTTTTAACTGGATAAAAGTATAGTGATATCTAAATAAATTTTCATGAAATTTAAAATTCAAGTGATATTTAATCCCAATTTATAAAATTCCATAGAAATTTATAAATATTCAAAATTACGTAGACTCTATGTTATTTTCATAGAATCCTCCTTTATATCATGTACAACTTATAAAAATTATAGATACAATTACAAAAAGTAAAAAATTATTTTCTTCTCATAATTTAGATTTGATGAAACTTTTATCTTATAACCAAATTCATCCGTCTTTCTCTCTCGATGTTCAATTACTTCCAACTATAATAAATTTTCAAACGTTTTTGTTATTTATAACTAAAAACATTCAAATTCTAAATAATAATTTATTTAATATATATATATATATAATTTTATTATTTAATATATTATAAGTGGTGATGTCTTATGATGATCTCCTCCTCGAACCGGATGAAGATGAAGATCTCGTATTAATTTGAAGGCGGGAATGAGAATGACAAATCCGCCCCCCACCAGCCCACCTCGTCTCATTGTCATCTTTATACAAGCATGTCCTTTTTTTTCTTTTTTTCTTTTTTCTATACCCATTTATTTTGCATCGTCAAATGTCTAGATTAATTTGTGAGTCACTTCCAAATATAGTACAATTTTTTATTTTGCATTCTTCTGAAATATTTACATATTTAGTTTTATATTTAAAAGTCATAAAAAAACTTTTTAAAAGTTTACTAAAATAAATAAAATTACTTTTACAACTTTGTGGGATTCCACTCTATAAAATCTATCAACTCTACGAGACTTTCGTTTAAAAACAGACATAAAAATCAATATCCCTATTCATTTCATCACATGGATCTATCGATAATTTTCAATTTTTTTTAATCGATTTTTCTCTGCTTGCTTGGCAACTGTCTCCTGTGTATTGGGTAAATCATCGTCGTCCTCATCATCATCATCATTTATAAATATGTGCCAGATTTGTTATTATTTTAGTAGTAAATGTTACTTGCCACACTGACTTACGTTTTATTAAGTTGCTTATCGAATTTAATTTGGTTAGGTCATACGGTATATACCTTCGTTATTCGATTATTGATTCATGGTATATTCCTCCCTCGGGGAATGGAATATTCAAAGCTACCATCTCATAACTTCTTTCATCCCTCAATCATTTTTTTAGATTGTTTCTTCAGTCCACAAATTTCAATTGACCGAATAATTATAAATAAAAATAATAATAAATAGAAAGATCCAACTAACCTATTGGCGGAGTTGAGGTAAATCACAACCTTGGCCATTGCAATGTTTACAGCAATGACGATACCAGTATGCCAAAGATAGAATGGATCCAGCTGGAAACTTTTTATTACATTTCAAAACACACAAACAAAAACTCTACAACGATGCTGAAATGAGAATCTTAACAAACTTGGTTTGAATCTTTCTGCAGTTTATTTAACAAGATGCACTCAAGGGTTCACGTATCATGTCGAAACAACTGCCTTAATGATGGCTTCACAATGCGTAGAATTATAGATCATCAAATGGCCAGCATCGGGAACTTCGTGGTAATGAATCCATGGAAGTTTTTGAGATAAATATCTATTCAGAGTGAAAGGGATCATCCTATCTTCATATGCTTGCCACAAATGAACAGATCCCTCTTTATTTGGAAAAGGATTGGCGATATCAGTGGGATCAAATTCCCATTTCCCAAATGCAACCATTATGTCTCGATGCAAACACTCGTATACACCTTGTTGTCGTACTTTCTCCTGAAATTAGCCAAGAGTATGTACCAACGTAAATATGAGGTTTCAAAAGAGGGAATCCATGTATTTCTTTTGGAAAACTGTATCATTGTTAAGAACATATAGGATATGGGGACGGCTCGCCCTCTAGCTTTCTTTCAAAAATTCACTTTTTACGGTTAATATGGAAAAATTAGTATATGAAGACCAAACATCGTAAGCAACAGGTAGAATGTACTCCCAAAGCATAATCCAGGATTAGATAAAAAGAGTACCCAATGCAACTGTGATTGACGAGTTTTTACCTGACCCTCCATTGGAGTTTCAGACAACTGTTTCAATATCTCTAGGTCTGAGCGGCTGAAAATATCCAACTTTCCTTCCATGACACTAAACGAGGGGAACCATTTTTGAGTCATCCACCAGTGAAAGATCCATGGAGTAAAATGGGCTATTCGAAATGTCCATTGATCTTGTACACGCAACCTCCCAAAGGCTTCTTTTGATAAATGGGCAGGAAAGCAGCGCCACCAGTAATTTACAAAAGGCACTACAAATGTGACTCCCGCCAGCCTACAATATGGATCTTAAGTGAATATTTAAAAAACATTGATGATGTATTGTGTATCCTACATCGGTTTGTGGCATTAAATGGATAAGGTTTATAAGACTGCATAATGAATGCATTGGCACGTTATATGGATCATGTATGTAAAGTAAATACAAATATGAATTATTTGATGTTAGAGTCTATTGAGTGGACCATAACTTTCCCAGCCACGACCTGCAGAGGCAAGTGACATATGAGATCAAATAACACAAAAGGTAATATTTATGAAAACCAAAAATGCGCATTGGAGCAAGAAGGGATTATAAACGAAGTTAAGAGGGATGAAAAGCCGGTATTGGTACTTGCATACCTATGTGGGATGTATTTTAGGCAGCTGTAAACAGGATACGCTCCAATTGATATACCAATCAAATAAAATTTGGGCCCAAGTTGCAACCCGTCAACGAGTTCTTGAATATCAAATGCTTCACTTCGTATCGACCGTTCCGGATTTGGGTCGCTTTCCCCATACCCCGCACGATCAAATGACAGGAGATAAATTTGGAGCTCTTCTAAGAGTTCCTGGAAACGAGGAAACAACCAGATTTTTTTACGGTGAGTAAAGAACACCGGTAACAGCTCAACCTATCAGAATATTTTAGTTTAATGTATCTCGTACTACCAGCTTAACATTTTAGATGTGGTAGCATTAAAATGTTTCTCGAAAAACAAAGATCACAAGATAGATGATTTCATGTATGATTATCATCACATCAATGAACTACTCCTTTCCAACTGTTTCACGGATCTAATAGATTTTGTACCAAATTTGATTTCCATTTTGAAATAAAAAGAGTTAGTTGACTCAGGATCCTGCAAGAATTTCCCAATCTCGGGAGAGGTCAGTGGTGAAAACTTAAACAAAGGAAATGGATTGTGTTCAAGGATATATGTCAAGAAAATTCATGCTAAATAACAAAAAATGAATTATTTTTACCTCTCAAAAGCATTGAACTTGATAGAGATTTTTCTCACCTCAGATATGGCTAAACGGAAGTCTTTAGAGTCATCAAAGCCATGACAAATAACAATCTTGTACTTGGCTTCTTCTTTTGAAACACCCCTCTCCTTATACGCCAAATGCCTCCCATCACTAATTTTAATCCTTGGTGATGTCACGGAAGGACCGCCAGGTGAGCCGCATATTTTGGGAGGGGGTGCTTTTAGTGAAAGATAAGCATATCCCAGAAAACTCCCCACCACTGCAACTATTAGGGCAATCATATCTGGAAAACAAGGGAGGAAGTTATAATAACGAGATGTGCATGAGACAGAAGGAGGCCTTTACATATGGAATCAAAATCAATAGCTGGTAACAGATAATGTAGAACGCGAAACCATGCTTGGCCCATGGGATAAACTCAACAATCCACAATAGCAGAAAATTGCTCATGTAGTTTCTAACAGTTACTAAAGGCGTAAATGTGCTTCATAGCCCATACTTGAGTCTCGAAGAGAAGCACATTGAGTTCTATATCCTTTGAAATTATGTCAAATGCATGTAATGTATAATTGAAAGGCCTGAACATCACCAAAACAAATATTCTTTTTTAAATATACAAGCAAACACGGATGATCACTACATTTAATTCAAGTAAAATACACAATCCTGGGGCATCTAAGATGCAACAAGCACGTTCCTCACTCTGAGGGCTGAATCTTGGCATGTAATTAGACACAATGGCTTGGTCTCACTATACTTTTAGCCAAGACGCCAACCTTGTAGTCTTCGATAACCATGGCCCTTTTTAAGAACATGCATATGTTTTGTGCAACTTGTGTGTAACTATGCAACATAAGCTGGCAGTTCAAAGCCCAACACAGATTAGAAGAACAGATATTGCTCTTCCAACAAGCATATTTCAAGAATTTAGCTTCCCATCAATGTGCAACCTTGTGTCGTAAGCGTGATAAATGTTAAACTTCAATACACACAGACAAAAGTAACCTTTTCTTGCTAAAATTTTGGTATATAATATCCTCATGTTTTTACATTGTCCTTGCACACAACTCCTTATAGTTTTTAGGCTAGTCTTACACTTAGTAGTCAGTAACAAGCTTAAAGATCGCGAAAAAACAAAAGTAAAAGAAGAGAAAAACTTTAGCTTCTACCATTTTCATACGGCATTGGACATAATTAACAGCAAATAAACTTCCGTGAGAATAAAGTCACCTACAACTGAGGCGAATTTGGCATATCAAATATTCGCCATACCTATCAAGTCCGCAGAAGTATGAGCATAGCAGTTGATGATCTAAATCAAAATCCCGCAAAGAACTAGTGCGATCAATTCAATTCGGCTGTAACAAAACTACAATTGATTCTGCAGGCAATAAGAGTCCATCACAAGAAAAGGACGAACCAAAAAATTTGAACTTGAAGTGCACAACAAAGAAATCCAACATAACCAAGAATTAATTCCAACATTTATCAAAAAACCCAGAGGAACCCACTAAAGCGCGGATCGGCGAAACGAAAAGGGAGAAAGAGAACCAACTCGGAGATAATTTAAATGCTCTTCTTTCCCCTTGCTTGGATTTCCTCGTATGAGCCCTGGCTGACGCAGCCGACACTTTCCTGATCTGATTTGCTGCCATTACTCACAGATATGCTGTGGGAGAGTAGACGAACTCCCGGTCTCGCCACACCGTCGATTTGAGGTGGGACACACTTCTTGTTGGCCAGCTCCATTGATGATCTGATTCTCTTCAAGTTAACACGTGCAACAAAAAAAAAATATTTAAGAAAAATATGATGTTATCTTATTTAAGATTTTTTTGACGAGGGTAACTGAATATGAGATTGCCTTATTAGTTTCTGATACCTATTCATGTGAGAATATATATAATTCTTGTCGCTAATCTTACTTTATAAGGATTTTCGAGTATCGTTCTAATAAAATAATTGTTGATCGTGTACAGTTGTAACATTGTAACCTCGTGTCTAATATATTTTTATTCCTCAAATTGAGTCTATATCATTTTGTCATCTCATTCTAACGTATGAGATTATAAGATATTGAATCTCCGAGGTTTCAAATTTTCAATCAATAAATTCTTATACTTCGTATACTGTCACAAAACAAAGAAAAAAAAAACAAGAAAAGGAAAAAGAAGTGCGTGAAAGAATTTCATTGCCTAAGTCTTCGTTTCATGCAGGTTTCTACGCATGACATTTAATCTTTGTGACATGAAAAATAATCCAATTCTTTAATAGGTAAACTATTAAGGGTCTACTATACTACGCGGTAATGGCAATGCATAATATCAAATTGTTCGAATTGGAAAATTATCTATTTCTTATATCAAAGAAAAAAAAAACAAGAAAAGGAAAAAGAAGTGCGTGAAAGAATTTCATTGCCTAAGTCTTCGTTTCATGCAGGTTTCTACGCATGACATTTAATCTTTGTGACATGAAAAATAATCCAATTCTTTAATAGGTAAACTATTAAGGGTCTACTATACTACGCGGTAATGGCAATGCATAATATCAAATTGTTCGAATTGGAAAATTATCTATTTCTTATATCTTAGAGAACACAAATTATTTATAGATTTATTTTTATTTTTTTTTTGGAAAAAAAAAAAGAGAAGGAAAGTGAAGAGTGAAGCTGAACCAAGAACCATATCGCGAGCTCTTTCTAATTTGTGCGGTTTAATTAGCATGCAAGATAAAGGTACGCGTGCCTGTAGATGGCCTCACACAATGTCGAATTATAGATCATCAAATCATGACCGGTGTGAGGGACCTCGTGGTAATGAATCCATGGAAGTTTTTGAGATATACAACGGTTCATAGTAATGAAAAATCATGTCCTTGCCAAATATGAACGGAGCCCTCTTCATTAGGAAGAGGATTGGTGATACCCGTGGGGGCAAATTACCATCTCCCATCATGTCCCGTTGTAGACATTTGTGCACACCCTGTTGCCGGACTTTCTCCTGAAACAGGAAAGGTAACTGTTTTGAATTGGATCTCGAATATGAAACCTTGATGCTCGAAGTATCATGTCGAAGGCGTTCCTAATACAGGAGATCTACGTATTCTATTTATGGAAATCCCTAACAAGAGTGCATAGCAAGTAGAATGTGAGCAAAATTTGTACATGACCCAACAATAGAGCCTCGGACGACTTTTTCACAGTGATCTCCAAGTCTGAAGGGCTGAAAACATCCAATTTTCCTTGGACGACACTCAACTAGCTAGGGGAACCATTTTTGAGTCGTCCGCGAGTACAAGTTGCATCCCTACAGTTTCCTTCGGTAAATGGGAAGGAAAGCCGCGCCACCAGTAATTAAACCATGGGCACTAGAGGTGAGGTTGGCCTCTCAAGTGAACATAAAAAGTACTGATTATATAATACCCTTTTCACGCATCAGTTTTGTGGGATTACATCGATGAGGTTTGCAGTTGCTTCTAATCTTTTTTGCAAAGTAATTAAATAGTTGAAACAGAGTATATTTTGCAATAGAAAAGGTTGTGACTATGAAAAATATGAAAGTGCATGCAATGGACCTATATATGATCCATAGTCAATATACCTGTGTGGGATGTACTTAAGCAGCTGTAGACTCTACATCTTTTGAAGAACCCCTCTCCTTGTACCCTAAATGCGTCCCATCTCTAAGTTTGATCCTTGGAGGCGTGACGGGTGAGCCGCATTCTTTGGCAGGTGGAGCTAACATATCCCTGGAAACACCCCTCCTCCAACTACTAGTGTTATCATGGGTTCGATTCTCGTGTGGAGCATATTCCCCACTGAAATATTATGGGGGTATGCTCTGGGAATTAGTCCGTTATATGGGTCCTTTTCCTCGGGCCCCTGCCTACTCGTGCATATCTGTGACGTCCCAATCCTCATGGGGTCACGAATGAATAATAAAAAGAAAAGAAGGGCTGAATGGAAGATGTCATAAGCTGTATCCCTTATGACTAAAATAAAAATTTGAAACGCAAACAACAAAATGGCGCCAAGTACTGAGACAGCTGAAACAATTTCTCATTATCAGATGTCAAAAATGCAAGTGCGATATTACAACCTCTGAAATTCTATATGAATTTACTATTGTTGTAATGGATCTAATACAGACTTAACAAAAGATCAAAAACAACAACAGCTGCTGCGGAAACATCGGCCTTAGATAAACACAATCACCACAGCTGGTTCAACTACTGCCTCCCGCCTGACCCAGCTCTGCTCCACCTGCACCATTTTAAAGCTAATGAGCCTAGGGGCTCAGCAAGTAAAATATGAGGATAACAAAAT
>KQ995304.1:38222-79166 GCA_001598015.1 Dorcoceras hygrometricum
TTCATTGAGCATCCAGTTGAGACATAGGAAATCAATCGCTGGAAGAGTTAAATGGTCGCATGTATGAACCAGTTGCAAAACAAGAGACAGCCAGTCACTGGGTATATTTAATTCGGTGGTCAACGAAGTTAAAAGGTCAATGGAGTAACAGTAAACATCCAGCTGCTGGTTCATGGACCACCAGTCGCAAGACACAAGGAATACGCTAACTTTAAAACCAGTCGCAGTGAACAGTGCACTGCTGGATTCTAACAAAGAAGGGTACCTGCTGGTTTCTCACAAAGAAGGGTACCTGCTGGTTTCTCACAAAGAAGGGTACCTGCTGGTTTCTCACAAAGAAGGGTAACTGCTGTTACCTCAGGCACCAAAATATGACTATAACTTGGTGTTGTAAAATTCTTCTAACAAGGAAGGGTACCTGCTGGTTTCCTCGGGAACCAAAATATGACTATAACTTGGTGTTGTAACATTCAAACGACGACTATGCTACCAGATGTTGCCTATTAAATCAGACTTAACTTCTGATTCGACTAGCAACTTCGATTACATAGCGTCAAGTTCAAACATTACCATTCACCAGAAGAAAGAACATTCTTAAACATACGGGAATCAAAGCTAACTTCATCGTTCTTTTAAACATCTAACTTTCTTAAAACATCTGGGAGACTTGGATGCAAATGACATCAGCTGAAGCGAAGACTACTGCTTTAGAGATGAAATTCACCAGAAGAACTTTCCTGAACATGGAATCACTTAAACCTGACTGCTCAGCATTTTATTTTAAAACAACATCATCTTCTTTATCGAAGTACTCTGTAAAAGCTTTGAAACAGAACCATAACTTTGAACCCGTCATTCTTTAATTTTCTTAAATATGCTTAAACATGAACATAACTTATCGTTAACATAAACAGGCAACAATCATGCACTGGAACAATATATATGCTTTAAAATGGCGTAGAAAGAATCAGCCTTTATTTGCCTTTACTGCGAAACACAAGAGCAGCCGGTCTCAACAGGAGTTCTCCACAAGCACCACCACGAGCACCTTGAAGTTTTTTAGAGAAAAAGAGGGAAATTTCTGGACAACAATGAAACTTTTTTGCTTACAAAAACAATCATATACGAGATATGATTTGTAGTAGGTATTAACACTCGAGTAGGCATGGAATCCTACCAACCCGTGTCCTTTTCAAAGGAATTTGTCAAATACTCCTTACCACTATTTTGCATTTGAAAACTTTACCAAAACTTTTTTAAAAGGAACTATTTTTGTCCAGCCGATGGCATTTCAAACCAAAAGCTGAAATATGCTCGTGTTTGTGCTCGGGCGACAGCTGCCTGGAAACCGTCCGCGTCATGACTCAAAACAACAACTGAAAATCAACTTTTTAAAACAATTAAAATAAACTTAAGGCTGAAACTGCAATATCAAATAGAACCTTAAAATAGAAAATGCTCAAATATGTGGTCCTATGGATTTTTGGGGCGTTACAATATCCCTCGATTTACCAACTGTATGGGCCAAGGGGTCTCTGACCTATATAGGGGTTAGTCCATTAATGAGTTAACTTTTTAAAAGGGTATCATGTTTGCGACAAAATAAATGATTTATGGTGCAGAGATGATAAATCGAGTGAAGTGGATAAGTTAGAGATACTAAGAGTCTTTTTGAACATTAATTACTTTTGTTGAAATTAGACGTATGTTATCTTAGACAATATTGTATTCGATTTACCTGTCAACGCCATTCAACGAACCATAGTCACAATCTTTTCAATTGGCCCCTCCCACCAAATAATCCTCTCAATAGTTTTATTGACCATATGCTCCGGTTTCAAATTTGGGCCACCATATATCGATAATAGAAAAGCAATCGGGTCACTTATTTTGAGCTTCAGTCCATTCTATATTTCATCTTCGGCCCCCCTTATTAGACAGACCCAGTTTCGCCCCTGTTTGGCGGTTGGAGCTAACATATCCCTACTACTCCAACTACTAGTGCTATCATGTCTGCGACAAAATAAAAGATTTATGGTAGAGAGATGATAAATCGAGTGACATGGAGAAGTTAGAGATACTAAGAGTCTTCTTGAACATTAATTATTTTTGTTGAAATTAGACGTATTTTATCATAGACAATATTGTATTCGATTTACCTGTCAACGCCATTCAACGAACCATAGTCACAATCTTTTCAATTGGCCCCTCCCACCAAATAATCCTCTCAACAGTTTTATTGACAATATGCTCCGGTTTCAAAATTGGGCCACCATATATCGATAATAGAAAAGCAATCGGAGCAATCGGGTCACTTATTTTCAAATAATTTTGTTTCTATATGAACACAAGCTGTATCCGATTTTGTACTTCTCGTCACAAATATTTGATTTGTTTAAGTTTCTGAAAAGGTACACATAATTTTAAATTTGGTCTCTAAGGTATCTAATGTATATGGAAAGAAACCTGGATTTTAATTTTAATCTCTGAGGATGCCATGGCCCATGAATGGGTATAAAAAACGAGACGTTGAATAAAATCAGAGAGATAAATTTATATTTATCGGTCGTAATTACTGGATGAATACAGATTATAAGTGGCTGATGATATTTTGGTCATCACAATATCCAGACCTATAATATATGCATTGGTCTAATGTGAGAAAACCTCATAAAATTTTTATTCGAGATGGGTCGACCTCATCCGTTTTTGTGAAATTTTGACATAAAAAATACTACTTTTCGTTAGATGAGTCGCGTCAATTTTTCATCACACAAAATTAATCAATGATATCATCTAATTTAAAAAAGTATTCTCTGCAAACTAAAAATGCGATTAAAATTGTTTGGAGCATTGACGATGGTCGACCATGGTACCAAAGAAATAAATAGCACACGATATATTTCATGGAAATTAAAATTTTATTATATCTCTAAAAAGCTAGAAAAGAACTTTGGAAAACGTACTTTCAACTATAACTATCAACGAGATTCTTTCGTCTCGAGCCAAGGTTAAAAATTGAACAAATGTACGAAGCTTGTTCGTTTGTATAACTAGATGCCAATATAGTAAATATAGATGAAACCCTCCTTAGTTTGAAATCTAGGCTATTGGTATCAGGTGAGGGCCTGATATTTTGAACATGAGTTTGGATCGAGTTATTTATTTCATTTCTTTCAGTTTAACTGAATTTCCAGTTTAAATATTTTATTATTATAAAAATAAATTACAAAAAAATAAGTTAAATGATTTTAAAAAATTAAAATTAAAAGTCTAACCGGTGACTGATTCCTTTCAAGTCTTGCAATCACCTCTCATGATTATATATTATGCTTATAAGAATTAAATATGTTATCAGCTTCTTTCTTTTAATCATTTTTCTTCTCCATATATATAGTCGCAACTGCAACGCACATGCAGTCTTTGAAGTATATTTTGCTTTGTTGAAAAGTTTGGAAAACCATGCATTGGCCGGATAATTCCCCTCTTTTTTACCTTAAATACTAAAGATCACAAAACCTTTTCAATTCTAATCTGCCTTTAATTCCCTTTCAAATTTTTAAAAACAAAAAGCAGGTAAAGCAAGAATCTGGCTCCTCCAATGTCAAATCACCTTTTATATATTTACATATAAATTTCTACTTTACTTTCAAGAGTCTATTATCTCTGAAAAAACACAACCCTTGTTCTGTTACATGCCAGACAAAGACTAAGCCCATTGTATATACATCGAAACTAATATTCTTTCTTAAGTGTTCCACTGGTCTTGAGATGATCTGAAAGTTGCTCACTTAGTAGGGTTCTTTCTTGTTGCCACTATAAATACAAGGGGTTTGCTATACCATTCTCAGCAAAGCAGAAAGCATATCATAAATAAGGAATTTCTCTCTTGAGACACATATATTATGGCAAAAATGTCATCAGATCCTCTTGTAATCGGTAGAGTGATCGGAGATGTTGTCGATGATTTCTACCCTTGTGTGAAGATGTCGGTGACGTACAACTCGAACAAGCATGTGTACAATGACTATGAGCACTTGCCTTCCTCAGTTAGCTCTAAACCTAGGGTTGAAGTTCATGGAGGTGATATGAGATCATTCTTCACTTTGGTAAATACTGGGTCTTTTTTTTAACTGTTTTCGAGCACACTCTCTTAAATTCTTGGTTGGTTGATACATTTCAGTGTTTTTCGTCCAGATCATGACAGATCCTGATGTTCCAGGTCCAAGTGATCCATATCTCAGAGAACATCTACACTGGTATATTCTTAGCAATTATCATGTTTAATTTATAAAAAAATAATAAAAGGAAATTAACACTAGATTTTTTTAATAATTGTATGCTCTTGTAAATAATATAATGTTCCACAACTTAAAGTTTTTTTATTGTTGACCTAGTAGATCGGTGAGCATATATTGATTTTGTCACTTGTTAGGGTTATTATGGAACATCAAAGACTTGATAATTATTCGTTTTTTCCCTTTTTCTCACGGTTATATCGGCGAACTGGTGAATGTAAATTAGAGTCAGTAAGCTAAGGATAAACTACTTTACTTGTATGTTCATATGTAGCTAATGCTATGACAAATAATATTGTTGATAATCACTTTGTTTTGTCCAAAGTAAACAAGTCTTTTTATCCAAACCAGGATGTCGTTACTTACTGCATAGATGTGATCATAATCTTTCCATCTGTGATTATCATTCTCATCGAACACTAGAAAAATCAATAATATTGAGAGCATTGTCTTGGTGCAGGATTTTCCCGTCCAAGAGCGCAGCCTCCGAAAGAGCACCATAATTGGTGTGATTGTTTTTTTATTATTTATTATTGTTTTGTATAATATAATTGAAAATTTTAAAAATTAATGCCTTTTATTAATTTTGTTCAATATTTAAATAGATTCCTATTTTGTATTTATAAATATAAATTTTTTGTTAAAAGATTTTAAAGTTATTTTGATATAATGTAAAGATAAGAAATATTAATATATAGTATATTTTGAGAATATACTTGCGGGCGTAAGATTTGAAGTGAGTAGTTTTGAACTGAATGTTGTATTTGGTGTAAAAAAATTACATAATTCTTAAGTAAAATTGTGTCAATATAGAGTTAGGGGTTGGTGCGTCTAAATATATAAATAAATATGCTATCTCTACCTCCAAACAGTATAATGGTAGAGGGTTAAATGTAATGCTTCTTCGATAACATGCAACTTGAACAAAATATAATATACCCAATCTATTTTCATTTCTTATCCTATTATATTACTCTAATCATCATAAAACATATTTCTTTTATATATATACTTCTTCTTTTACTCCTATTAAATCACATACCTGCATATATAACATGGCGGATGAGAGGGCAACTATTCCATTCCACATGACATGTTCATATTTATCTTGACTGTACAGCAGTGTACTGACAGATATAACTTGATTTGACAAATTCACAGGATAATTACAGACATCCCAGGAACCACGGATTCCTCGTTTGGTATGCCAAAATCCCATTTTCTTAATTTTCATAATTAGTAATATAAAAAATTTAATCAAGAAAGTGATGAAAATACAAAAAAATAATAATAACAGGGAAAGAAGCAGTAAGCTACGAGATGCCGAGGCCGAACATAGGGATCCACAGGTTCATATTCCTCCTGTTCAAGCAGAAGAAGAGACAATCTTTGATGAAACCGCCCATCTGTCGGGACGGATTCAATACGAGGAAGTTCGCAGAGGAGAATGAATTGGGCCTTCCTGTGGCCGCTGTTTTCTTCAACTGCCAGCGGGAAACTGCTGCAAGAAAACGTTAGCGGCTTCCTAGGTTTTTCGCTGCAAATATTTGCAACATCATGTGTCCCAAAGGCTCTTTTGTACTGCATGCCTGAGTACTTTAATTTGCACAAGTTTAGTTAATGGGAAAAAATCGAACTTGATGATATCTCCCTGAGCTTGAGAATTGATATAATTATATATATCTTAATATGTTTTTGGAGAGTTTGATATGAATAAATGTGTTGAAGAGAGTTTTAAAACTATATTACATGATTGTGTCAAATTAGTAATTTACGAGATCTCGATAACATAACCTCATTTTTAATTTTGAAAGTTAAACTATATATATATACACACGCATATATTATGTATGTGTAATGAGATCACTTGGTTTAAACTATTTTAGCTATAGTTTGGAGCTAAATTATGTGCGACTCAACACCACCCTATAATATATAAATATTAATAAAAACACGAAGAAGCCAATTAAATTTAGGTGATAGAAGAAATTTTTTATTTAAAATTAAGAATAAATATCTATACTGCAATAATCAGGCGACCTCCCATTATAATATACTACACATGGTATATTTGTTCGTAAACTAAAGTTAGAGTATTGCCTTGGAGATTAGCACGGGTTTAACTTAGAATGATTTATTTTTTTACTTTATTGAATTCTGGATTATTAATTTCTTAATTTTCACTTTCAACCATAATAGGTCGAAAAATTCAATAAACATTGGAATATTATTTTCATCCATGAATAAAGAAAATAGACGTACAGTCTTCTAAATTTTTATTGTGAAAATACAAATATATATGAAAGTATTAATTGTAGACAAAAAAGCTAATTTTTTTGTACAAAAATGGTAGGTCAACTACAAAAATTAGTCTTAGAATGGTATGAGGCATCTAACTACTTTGAAAACACTATTGAAAAAACAGAGAGAGAGACATTTATATATCAAAAGTACACGCCACATATAGACTATGCTTCTATGTGTAGTATGACATCTTTAACTACTTTAAGCCATGCCTGCCATTTTTACGTACAGAGAAACTACATTTATCCTTTACTGTCGAGTTATCTAGAATGTGACAGCAGATGCATAGAGTATATTTGGTAAATTTTAAACTGCCTGTTTCTGTACTTATCTAAAAGATTACTGGTAAAACCAAAGGATAAAAGTAGACAGAAGATGTTGCCGCGGCTACCCCTAAGGTTTCTGCTTGATGATCAGTTGCATGCATTTCAATTACAGGAGCGGATTCGATGGCTTTTTAGCGTTAAATTTGCTGTGAGGGGACAATTGATTCGCCTAGTGTGCATGGTTGTTTAGCTAAAAGATCTGGATTAGACTGATGTATACATATTTTTTTTGATTTGTGAACCATTGAAATCGAATTGCTGAATAGGTATCGAATGAATGATGTTTTATAATCGTTTACAAATCTTACAAACGAGACAAATATTACGACCAAAACATATCATGTTTCGAATGTTGTATGATAGAACAATTAAGAAAATGCCACTCACAACAGTCAAGATTGTAGAGTAACTTATATGAGTTCAAAGGGTGATGGCATATAAAGCATTTATCACTTTATCCAGCTTAACCTTCGGTTCTTAGCATTCTTGTATCAAGCTTTTGTGGTCGAGCATTAGGTTATTAAAGGGATTGACATCATGAATTTCTATTGCTTCAATTTCTATTTTATTATTAGGGAAAAAATTGCTGTTTTGGTCGTATATATATTCGTCTATGCATAATATAGTTAGGAAAATAACATTGATCGAATATTTTTAGAAGTATAATTCTCATGTGTATTTGAAATTACTCAAATATACTTGGGAAGAGTTATCTTTGGACATTCTTCAAATCTCCGTATCGTTTCTATATTGTCAAAATTTTCAGTTTTAATATTGATTTTCTTAAACTTTAGCAAATTTATTAATCATTTTTCATTGGATGTATTTATGTGTGAGACACATATTAACACTATGATGGAAGTCACGGAACCATGTCAGCAGTGTATCTGTGCCATATCATAATATAAAAATTGTAGAAAAATAAATATATAGCAAAACCAAATATTAGACATAATTGGAGAGGAAAAAAAATAAAAAAACGAGTAGACAGAGACAAAACAAATTCAATAATTTTTTAAAATAAATGGTTAACCATTTATAAAGCCATATACTATAGAGCCTGTCTTACGTACGTTTTGAGCCTCTCTTCATCGGCTAAGGCTAGCTAGTCTTTGTTAATTTTTCAAACTAGCTTCTAAAGTTTATATAGTATAGGAGAAAAAGAAATGGTAGAACTATAGCTTCGTAATATATTGATCAGGATGTCACTGGGGAGCTGAGTGGTCAAGTCTTTTGTCTTTAATTTAATTAAGGAATAGAGTTTGTCTTTGAAATAAAAAAACCTCAAGTTTCTCGACCAATTAAAATTCAAACAGTGATCATTCAATAGCATACGAAGTGAGATGGACTCTCGTAATAAGATAGAGTTTATTTTTCAATAAATTTTATTTATTATGAAATTATATAGAGTACTATTTTCTACATAACTACATTATCATACTTTGCGTCTAAAAAAAGTTAAGTATTATTCTAAATTGTTAGAACTATATTCCTTCTCAAATAACACCAGCGGTAGCTGCTACATTCAATGATTGGAATCTTACCCTAACTTGTTCGAACCGAACATAACATGACTCAAACTACGACTGCCAAACAGGAAGCAAACTGAACATGCATGCATACACAGTGTCCTTCGTACGTACACACCTAACTAACACTTAGGAAGATAGAATCGCAACAGTTCCAACCGTAGCTGTCGTGTTTAAAAGAGAAGCCACCGGGTACAAGGCACCCTCATCCATCCATTGACAGGTATTTAGGACTTTATATAACATAGGATCCATTGATCTGTCTTTTCTTACTTGGATCGACACGACCGAAACCTAAATCTTATGGCTTCTTCAGTCAAATATTATTCTCAAATATATATATGTACCATCATAAATATTTACTGGTGTGAATCTTTTTCCTTAACAACATGCTTTATCCATGAAAGTGGAACGGCAGATAAATAGCCAGCATAAAGTGTGTCCTTTCTTATAAGAATCATTGTTAAAGCTGATAATACAATATTCATCTTATAAATTTTATTATGGTAGCCGAAGCCCTATTGGGCTTAAATAAGATGGTATCCTTCCGTATAAAAGTGCTGGCCCCTTGTAAAGCTTACAACCCAATTGATGCATGTGTTTCTTTTAAAAAATTTAAACAAAAGAAACTAATCTACTTGAGTCTATATATATTATACGCAACAAACTTTCACCAAAAAAGTTACGTTAGATACTCAGATCGAACTTCCTCACTAGTATCTATGTATCCCAAGCTTGTAGTTTGAGAATACAATACTGTAATGAAACGTCCAATACATGATTCGTTCTTTGTAACTAACTTCACCTTTATCATTTCCCTAAACCCAATAAAGAATAGTAAATAAATCAAAACTTAACATACATAGGTTTCTCTCATTTTCAACTTGTAGTTACAATGAAGTTAATATCCTTGACAGTATACCACAGCAGATGAAATATTCGTGTGACAGCATTAGTTCTTTCCCCGTGTAGTTATCGGATGGGAGAGGACTAAAATATGAAAAAAAAGAAGCTAATCCTACAAATTTAATCTAGTGATACATTTCAACAGATGGGAACTTGAATTCATCTGATATGAAGGGGATAGCCTCCGGTCTTTTCATCAAATCCTCGTACAAATCATACTCTGCCTCGTAATCGTGTAGCGAAAGCTCGGTCTTCTGATTCGTATGGTAATGATGGCTAGCTGAATCGGATTTCCCGAACCCGAAAATACTAAGTTTCTCACAAGTCCCCACAGCAAACATGATCGCTTGCATACCAGAAGAGTAGTGGAATTCGAGTCCATCATGAGCTGACCCCCATTCGCCGAAATCCTTCCCCGTTGTCTCCGTAAACCGTTTCAACGAATAATACTTCACAATCCTAGCACACAACATATCAAATCTTGGATCAGTGACAAGCAAAGGCGCCTTATGCGAGCCATTGCACACCAAGAAATCGAATAGGTGAATCGGCTGGCATATATACATGACTATAGGCACTCTGTCCCCGTAAGGATGGCAAAAACAATCTACCCTGCGAGCGCATGAATGTAATATGTTACTATTGATGAAAGATACACTTGTTTTCGCCCAGACATTACGCTCATAGCCCACGATCCCCGCGTTGTTTAGCCGAATAACAATCTCATGACTATCGATCAGCTTACCATGATCACTCCTCAACAAGATCCCACTATTTCCCACCACAGCACAGCTCTTGTATTTCTTCCTCGAACCCTTGATTCCACTATACCCCTCAATGGCAACCTTAGCAGCATTGGCAAAATCCAACATTGTGTCCAAATGAAGCCCTCTATTCCTCCACCAATCAATCAAATACTTCGTAAGAGTTAACCACAGACGATGAAACTCCGGAGACTGCAGCTGCAGCGGAGTCCCTCTAGAAGATTTAAGCCTCAAATCAACATGGTACCTCCCGACAGACAGAAAAGACAACATATGTTGGCGACGGTTTAAGAAACTCCCATCCAACAAATCCTCCACATCTTGCTTCACACGAGCCTCCGCTAATTCAATCGCAGCATATTTCAAAAGGGTTTCGTTAAAGACTGGTTTTTGAGGGGTTCTGGGAGGTGGGATTTCGTATCTCAGCTGGAAGGCTCCGCCATTGAAGTGGAGCACTGCCCGGATAGCGAGAGTGATGGCCACCACTATCAGCAGCGAAGTGATGCGCAGATACGGCAGCCCGGTCTTAACTGAGCTGTACATGAATGGGTATTGTTGGTAAACTACCGACAAATTAGTTAATCTCAGATTTTTAAACGATTATGTGCAAGAATTTGGAGGAATAAGAATGGCTTTGTTCTGATTCATGTTTGAACAAGGATTTAAAAGAACATAAACAGATACGCATTGGATTTGGATACGAGCTGTAATTTTGGATTCCTGCGAGTGCCACAATGGAGGGACCTGGTGCAACTGTCTATCTGGTGGAGTGGGATCCAAGGTCAATACGAGCATTTACAAACAACATTAATATTAATGAACATGCGAAAAAGATCACAGATTTATCATATATTACGCGCGTAGTTAACGATTACCAACTGTATTGCGTGTGATTCTGATTTTTCAACTGATTTTTTATTGGTTCAAAACAAAAGAATTCTGGGGAATTTTGAATTTTAAAACACTTGATAATTGTAATTTATATATAGGTGTGTTTAGGCCAGCTTGTATCTGGTGGAATCTATGTGGAATCTACAACATTTGTGTTTCGATTCACGCAGTCCTGCCTGACTCTACTTGGCATGTGGGGTTGCACTAAACTAGATTTTCAACGAACTATTTAATTTATTTTGATTTAAAAATTTGAGTTACCTATTATCCACTACCTTAAAATATTTAATAAAACTATATTTGGTAATTAGTCCTCTCATGAGCGGCCCTCTCAACGTGTACCTCGACGACAAGGAAAAGGATTATTTCGTAAAAGAAATAAATAGATATATGTATATATATAAAACAATGAACAAGCGTGTCAACGAGGCATATAGGGTAGAAAACTGTCAATCTATGTTATTAACGCCTTCCCTAATTAATGTCCATTGAATCCATCTGTACCTTATGTATAATGCTTATTGTCTTTTTTATCCCGATGGCATCGCATTTTAATTTTCCCTTTTACGAGCTATGTAAATAAAATGAAGAAGAATTATTTTCTTTTGGACGGTTTTAATCCGCAATGTTAATTAATCACAAAATAAAGAAAGAACATGTAAGTTGGGTGCATAGACCAAGATTGTGTCATAATGGTTCAAATATCTAGTCATTTTGACACAGATTTAACTGAAATTTACGCATAACAAAATAATATAAAAAAAATTATCCAACCCTCGGTTGAGCAAGATAAAAAAAAAAAAATTTAAAACAGGACTAACTCATAAGAAATATTAAGAGGAGAGACTCGGCCCTTTATTCAGAAAGGTTAAAAAGAAT
Source organism: Dorcoceras hygrometricum (assembly GCA_001598015.1). Classification (NCBI taxonomy): domain Eukaryota; kingdom Viridiplantae; phylum Streptophyta; class Magnoliopsida; order Lamiales; family Gesneriaceae; genus Dorcoceras; species Dorcoceras hygrometricum. The sequence goes on from KQ995304.1 coordinate 50,120, forward strand.
AAAAAATAGGAGCCGAGGTTTAGACCGATCCCTCATTAAAAAGGTAAAAAGAACATAAAGAAGGGTCGCAGTTTGAGATCTCGGACCCTAATTTCTAAAAAATGAAAAATGAGTAATTGGGTTTTGAACCCAAACCTTTATTGATCAAGAAAAAAAAAAGTCACGATTTGAGATTTCAAGATCTTATTCCTTCAGAAAATTTAAAAAAAAAATAGATCATTGTGGTTCGAGACTTCCACCATTAATTGAAAAATATATGTGAAAAAATGAAATAGAAGAGAATTGGATAGGAGTCAGGATTTGAGATCTTGTTCATCAGTAAGACGGAGGCCAGACCACTTATTCAGAAATATAAAAATTAAAACTTACACAGGCGGAATGGCAAGACTTGGAATGATATCATATTTGGTTCAACTAACCTACGTGACGTAACTATATCATCAGTATCAAGTTCTTCAGGTAAATTCCCCGTTCGTTTAATCCAGAAAGAAATTAAATGCATTCTAAAAAAAGAGGAACAAATTCGGTGCATACCAAGCTTCAATTGAATTTTCTTCGAAGACCATGACAACAAATCCTGGACTTGACTTATTTTTGTTCAGGATTTCAGAAGTAACTATGCAACACCCACAATATACGCATTCCATGCATCTTGCTGTTTGAAACTTGTGGCCTCTTCATACTTTATGTCTCTACCAACAAAGAAGCCGTCAGTGCATCTAATTTGTTCACAATCAGGCATGTTACGAATCCAGATGTGAACGGCACTAAAGCCAGCCTCTTCCAAACAATCCTTCACTTCAGGCAGGGACCAGCTAGAGAACATTGTGATTACATTCTGCAATTATTGGCATTGAAGATTTAAAAATTATGAAACAGGTGGACAAGGAAAATTGAGCTTACAGTCTCCAGCTATAGCTAAAAGCATGCCGCAGCTTTTTATGCTGCTTTTGGAGATGGAAGTGGAGACTGATCCTTGTTTTTCTCTGAATTATGTCAAAATCAGCTTGTTCCCAAATATACTGAAAAATATTAGACAACATTAACAATCATTAAGGAATTAAGGAATGGTGGTGAAATGCTATAGGATTCAGAAGTTGGAATCATTTCTTTGTCGAGAAGTTTTGTTAAAAGTTGTGAAATGCAGCAAGAAAGATATGAAAAAACAGCACATAAACACATTAATCGGCGAGACTTTAAATGACAAATCATGGTTTTCCACCGGGCCAAAACAATTTAATGTTGATGCTTCAAATCAACTCCTCCACTACGATCCACAAAAATAATAGGTTTTATCACGGCAGGCGTTCTAAAGGTTTACATGGATTATAATGCATTACAAGTAGACAAGGGAAAAGAGCTATGATTAAAAAAAAATTTAATCCTTTTGAGTAGATGGTTTCTTTGAAAATCCATTCTCTGAATTTTGGATCCCTTTCTAAAAGATCTAATTTGAAATGCAAGTCACTAGAGAATCCTCATAAGTTCTATTTACACCATGGATGATTGAATGAGAAGATACCATGACAGTAATCAAAACAATTCCAACTAATTCAGTACCAGGACTACATTTTGGCAGCTCATTGGTTATTGTTTTATCTTCAGCACTTAAAAATGCCAAAGGAAATGAAGTTTAGTACTGATAAGTCTCCAGCGGATATGAAACGTTTCCGAGGTTATGATAGTACCATTTTGACATGCCACTAAAATGTAGAACTTTGTAGCATAAGATACCGTAAAATTCGGAAATCTTCTCTGCAGCCTCAGTTCTTTTTCTGATGAGGTACCTCCATATAAATCCATCACAAATATTCCCCCTTTTTTACTCAGAGCATTGAATGCATGTTTGAAGTACAAAATCAGCTCTTTGCGGTTATGCAGACAGCAGCAACTATAGTTAAAGGCACACACTATATCTCTTGCTGGCATCTGTGTTTCTTTCATGGATTGAGTAGCCTCGCACCTCCCCCCTGACATTATATTTTCAGTGCAAATCAATGGATCACTTCCATTATCTTCTGATCTAGTATTCTCGATAATCTCGTCGTCATCAAAGTTAATCAATTTTGAATCAAGAGGTTGCAACACGTTTCCATGAAATAGTGTTATCCTAGAGCAGATATCAGCTCCGATCCTATTAACATTGTTCTCTATGCACCAATTCAGAGCTTCAACATCCAAATCTAGTCCCACAGCAGTTCTCCTAGCATCACCGTGAATCCATTCTACACTGTTCAATAAAATAGTTAAAGAGATCACGCCCTTAAGTTAGTATGGCATTGCATTCATAAGCCCTAAACAATAGGCAAATATGGGATTAAACAGCTCCGAAGCAATTAATATAGGTTATTAAGAAGATGGTAACCTATTACAGACCTAAATTAAGATTTTGTAATCTGCTTGTATGGAGATCAGACACTGATTTCATATGATTGATTTGAGTAATTTCTTACTTTCCTAATAATTCGGAATCACAAAAAGAACGAAGAAAAGGATTAATGAAAGCAAGAATGGCGACCAGTATTATCTATACCTCAAAAGGGCAGTTCCACAGAAGTCTTCCTGGAGATGAAGGGGAACCCTTCCACCCACATACATCAAAAAGAATTTCTGCAGATAGCTTATGTCCCCTTTGGGTGACTGTACTTGCAAGAAATACACAGAAACCAATTAGTCACATACTTCCATACGTAAGCAAGAGTTTGCTACATAGAAACCATAAGGAACACATCTGAAATAGACAAACATAAACTGAGTTCCAGACCTGCACAGATTGTTGATAAAGCGAGAATTTTGAAGGTGCGTCATCAATATTTGATGGGATTTTTTCGGTCTCCAGTTCTTTTTCTTGGGATTCTTGATCAGAATCGGAGAGATAACTTTCCTGAAGAGTTGAAGTCGGCGGGCTTATTGGGTAGCCTTGAATCCCCTCATCTTCGTCTTCATTAGCAGTGTACGAGGTTCTTCTTCCCCTGCGGTGGTCGTGGCTTTGCTTCTTGCCGTGTTTTCCCATTTCCTGGCAGCTCAGTGGTGTTGTTTAGGAAATTTTGGCCTACAGGGCACGAACAAATAAATGCCTTCAATTATAAAAATTTCCTTGTATTTTCTTTTCCTCTTGTCGTTGGAACATTTTACATTCTTATAAAGGTAAAAAAAAAAATATCATGTTAAATAATCTGGCATTCCAAGGAAATACTAAAATAAAAACTGTCATCCATTAAACGGAAGCATTCAATATAATTCTCCCGCATCATTTGATCGGTCGGATTTGATTCAATGCGTAAATATTATAATATAAACTAAATAAACAAAAGTACTATAAAAAATGATGATAATAAGAATGAAGACAATTGGTCTTACGAAAGCGCGTTTTCTCCTGGTCCTAAAGGCTAAAGCAGAGTCGTGTGCATTTAGCTGCACTTTCTCGCAAGAAATGAATTCAGCAATTGTCAATTGATCAAAAATATCAACCCTCAAAATTCTTGATTCTCTTCCGATCCGTCAATTCCAGCTACTTTCGATTCACGAATCCGCGCAGAAGAACGTGGCATCATACGTAGATGTACAGATATTCATGATCGGAGACGATGTATAGCAATTTCAAAGAACAAGCAATCGAGTATGTGCGTCAGGCAGTAGCGGAAGACAATGCCGGAAACTATGCCAAAGCCTTTCCTTTGTATATGAACGCTTTAGAGTATTTCAAAACCCATCTCAAGTACGAAAAGAATCCTAAAATCAAGGAAGCCATCACGCAGAAGTTTACGGAGTACTTGCGGCGGGCTGAGGAGATACGGGCTGTGCTCGACGAGGGCGGGTCGGGCCCGACGTCGAACGGCGATGCTGCTGTTGCTACCCGGCCGAAGACCAAGAAAGATGGGAATGAGGGGGAGGATGGGGATAAGGACAAGCTGCGAGCTGGGTTGAGTTCTGCTATTATTAGGGAGAAGCCGAATGTTAAGTGGAATGATGTTGCGGGACTGGAGAGCGCGAAGCAGGCTTTGCAGGAGGCTGTGATTCTTCCTGTGAAGTTCCCACAATTCTTTACTGGTATAATATTACCATTTCTTTTCGTTGGTTAAGGAAATTTTTTATTGGCGTCTATGCTCTAGTGCTCTCCTTTTTTTTTTTGTAGATGGAAAAATCTGGTTTGTGTTGAAGTTGATTTCTTTGTGGTAGGGATTTATCGTTAGTGATTGGGTTTAGAATGTTTTGGGGTCTCGCATCTCTTGTCACGCTGATGGGAAATAAATTATTGAAACTGAGTGGGATGGGGGCTTATTTGTGATTGAGGTTGTTATTGTGCCTTGCTGGCTAGTTTTGATTATTGTGTGAGTCCTCGACATCAAAATGGGCTCCGAGCAGATTTCTTATTCAGCGTTATGTGCTAACAGTATTTGCGTAAAGAGATTTTCCTAAAGTACTTAGCTACCTGTTCATGACTTAGAAGTTAGAAAGTAGTTAGTTTCCCAAAAAGGAAGTTGATAAACAAGTGTTTGGAAATGGGTTGATGCGACCTCATTATAGTCGCTATGATGAGTCTGGAAATCTATAGTTCTTTTAGTGTCAACACAAAAACATTAAATATTTGTGTTAAAGGCTGCTCAATTTGTAATGGTCTTCTTTTATTGCTTATTTTTAGGATGAGACTTTGACTATAAGAAAATCTAAAGATACTTAACCGTGGCTCTTTTCAGATATGATTTACCTTATATTACCTACCTATGGTTTTCGGGACCTCCTCTTGCTTTATGCGTTATAAATCTGCACTCTCCTTCATGAAAGTTTCTTTAGAATCTACTTCGTGCTCATACAGATGAAGTTTTTTACAACCGCCCAGTGGTGAAAGAAAGATGTGATGGAATATAAATTGGAGACGAACGAGAAGAACTAAAAATGTTTTATCTGATTCTAATATCATTGTGTACTTATGTTTTGATACGAATTTCTGTCTTGAACTTCTAGGCAAGAGGCGCCCATGGAGGGCTTTTCTTTTATATGGTCCACCTGGAACAGGAAAGTCATACTTGGCCAAGGCTGTCGCAACTGAAGCTGATTCGACCTTTTTCAGGTAAATTATTTATCTTTGATGGATCAAATGTTCTGTAAATATGTAATTAACTCCTCCAACTCTTCTCTTGCATGTAGTAAACTCTTTTAGATAGACCTACAATCTATTGATTATGTGTTCTTCCAGTCCTCTGATGCAAAAATGTGGACATGATTTCCGCCAGTTGGATATAATTTTATGTAAAGGGTTTACTGATTCATTTTGCATTTGTTTGATATGCTTTTTACTTGTATTGTTGTGTTTGTTGCTGTTCTAACTTTGAAGAACATTACGCAAATTCATTTGACAAAATTGTTATCTTGCTCTTCATTTTTATCTGTTTGAGATCTCAATGACTTTTACTCAAATTGTGATGGTTGAATACCTTAAATCTATTGAACTACGATACTCGAAGGAATGTTCATGACATTTGGCTTGAGATTGGATTTTCGATAGATCTCCGTTTAATTAGAATAATGATCCAAGTCCTAGCAAATTATTGTTCGATACTTAAGATAGCCCGGATAAACCAAAAAGGACACAATGTATATAAACCTTACATGATCCTCAAGCTTGTCTAGTGTTAATATAAAGAAATTTAGTACTTGTTTAAATTTGAACCAGTTTCAATGTTCGATACAATCTTAATTTTCGGAAATCTTGAAACTTCAAATTTTTTTAGCTCCACAACATATGCCCTGTAAAAAATCGATATGAAGTGTTGTTGCCATAGATGAAAACAGTTGCTTTATTGAACAACCCTTGTCCAAAAACTATTTGGTGATCAATTGTGCTTTTAGTGCTCCTCAATTTTCTGTGGGATGAAAACTGAACATCGTCTAAAACTAATGTTTTATCAAGAATGATTTCTCTCTGCTCTTGCTTTCATCTTTGGTTGTGAAACATAATATGACACTTCACTAATTTGTAGTCACTCTAGAAGAGGGAAAGGATGTTTTCTCGCTTCTCTCTCTTTTCAGTTTATGTTGGTTGTGAAACATATGTGATTTGTTGTCGTTTTAGAAGAGGGCAATAGTTTTATCTTGCACTTTTATTTGCTACTTTTATACCTCGTTTTTTATTATTTAAGTATTTGGATGTTAAATTGGTAAGTACCAATTGCTGTTCTTTGCCAGCGTTTCTTCTTCAGACTTGGTTTCAAAGTGGATGGGTGAAAGTGAGAAGCTTGTCTCCAATCTTTTCCAGATGGCTCGCGAAAGTTCCCCTTCTATCATATTTGTCGATGAAATAGATTCCTTGTGTGGCAAGCGTGGAGAAGGAAATGAGAGCGAAGCTTCAAGACGAATTAAAACAGAATTGTTGGTGCAGATGCAGGTAATTCTTGTCGCAAACATGGGGAGTCGCGTCTTAAATTCTTTTGCATCTTGAAGTTGGTTGCTGTTCATGCAGTATGAATGTCATGGAACCTGAATGTTGAGAAACAAGCTCCCATCTTATATTTAATGTGTTGCTCATTGTTAAATATTGTAAACTGGGGTTGTTGACCTGCTTCACCTAAATAGACCAATTTGGGTAGTATGGTCACTCACCAGATTTGGTTATGCCCACCAAAATTTGATTGATTTTCATGTTATAATGTACTTAAGCAGATAAATACACCTTTCTAATTGGATCTCAATATCATGTAGCATATTTTCTTATTGAAAAGATGATCCACAACTTGAACTGTAATTGATCGTTGCTTCATTAGCTGTGGATATTAATTTGCCATTTACATGTAGTTACTGAAATAGTTTGTTGTTTTAGCCCCCTGTCCTTTGTTTTGACGGGCTTGGTGTGACTGATAATTATTTTTTGATGAATAGAACTCAGATTACTTACTATTTGTTCCCATCTAATGCCAACTATTAGGGTGTAGGCCACAATGATGATAAAGTTCTTGTTCTTGCTGCCACAAATACTCCCTACGCTCTTGATCAGGTAACATTTTCTGCCTAGTCGACAGAGATTTTTATCTGATAAATTGAGGCTAACTGTTTGTTTTGTCTTCAGGCTGTTAGGCGACGATTTGATAAGCGCATATATATACCTCTCCCAGATCTGAAGGCACGACAGCACATGTTCAAAGTAGGGAATGTATTTTTCCTGTAGTGCAAAGAAAGCATTGAATAAAGAAATGCTTTTTCAATGTCGTCTCATATGTAATATCACTCTTATGCAGGTGCATTTAGGGGATACTCCTCATAACTTGACTGAAAGTGATTTCGAAGTCCTAGCTCGTAAAACCGAAGGCTTTTCTGGTTCAGATATAGCTGTTTGTGTAAGTGCAAATGGCTTTGTTTACTGATTTATTAGATGGCACATTCTTTCTCATCCACACCTGTTGTCGTTTTCATGATATTAAATAGGTTAAGGATGTTTTATTTGAGCCTGTGCGTAAAACACAAGATGCTATGTTCTTCATCAAAACTTCTAATGATACATGGATTCCATGTGGACCCAAACAACAAGGCGCTGTCCAGATAACCATGCAGGAACTTGCTGCACAAGGACTTGCTGCCAAGGTGTTAATTTGTTCTTACTATTATGTTCTATATTCTTAGCACAGTATATGAAGCTGATGTTTTTACTTGTGGAGTTTTTTATTTTTTTCACCTCGTCTTTCTATGGGTATCTGCTGTGTATGTTACTTTACACTGGCTATCTGTTCATCATGCACAAAGCGAGCATTTAGCTTATGTGGTGATAACAAGTTAGTAATGTATCTTGTCGATTCGGATATATGTCACAGAAATCAGAGATAGAAATAAATGCATGAGGTCAGAGTATATACAAGAGGGTTAACCGTGATTCTTTGGGAGTTTATTGAGTATATCATCAATTTTTGCATAAAATAAACACAATTGAATAGACGCAAAGCTACTATCAGGTACATGGCTTTGGAGTTTAAGGATGACATGGAGAATGGTGGCGAACAAAATTAATCGACATAATGTTGGTGAGTGGGAACAAAAGATAGCTATATGATAAGCTGTAAGATTTCAGTGGGCTAAGTGTCTTGTAAACTTATATGGTACAGTGTAACATAATGGTAAACTTCCGGTCTGAGTAATCCAAAGCTTTTGTGTTCGACTCTCAATGTCAAGGCCTCATTGTAGATTTGATGCAGGATAGAACACTGAGTTATAGCTTGTGCAAGTAAGGGATTATAGTGATTCCTCTACTGAGATTTGTGATTAGCAACCTAACGCATCTCAACTCTGATCAAATTTGTAAAGAGAATGGCAACTAAATGCGTCTTCATTTTGATCCATTTCTGTGTCGACATTAACAACTAACCGCTTGGCAATCTGGTTCATGCCTTTGTAGATCATCCCTCCTCCCATTTCGAAGACAGACTTTGACAAGGTTCTGGCAAGACAAAGACCAACAGTTAGTAAATCTGATCTTGAAGTACATGAACGATTCACAGAGGAGTTTGGTGAAGAAGGTTGATGAACTTGATGTGCTTACTATTCCAACTTTTATGTTGTGTTTTTTAATGGACTCCATCATAAACCCTGGAATTCGACAAGCAATTGTTTCGTCAATATCTGGCAGAAAAGGAGCTAGCAATTTTACATTTCATGTAATTATTAGTGCTTACTACATGAAAATCATGTTAATCAAAGCTGTTATTATAATGTGTACGTATTCGTGCGCAATGCTTAATGCATTGAAGTTTATGAAAGCTTTGTTTCTCTACAACGTTAATTTGCTAGCTTCCATACCTGGTTTGAACAATCATGTTTTACGCATACAAGTGCATATCTATTGGTGGGATAGCGGATAGTAGCAAAGTGATCTACTCCAAAGAAATGGCAAAAATAACACCAATTTTATTAAGAGTAAATATCCAATAATTTCCCGGATTAAAACAAAAATTTGATTCTGGTCCCTGTCAGATAAAGATTTGTTTGCACTTCCTGATTCTAGAAAAACTGTTTAATTTTCCTAAAATCATATGTTTGTAGTTGATAGAAATTTGGTACAAATTATTAAAACTATAGTACATAATATATGATATTTGAGTAGCAATTATTCTGAATCCGGTGTTAATATATGAATTTTGAGTATAAAACGTGTATACTTTATCTTGATCTTAATAATAAAATTATTTTTTATTTAGTGATAATTGGTATAACATATAAAAATAGCGTATTAATATATGAGAATTGAGTAACAAACTATTTCAAATTCGGTCTTGAAATATGATATTTGTGTACACAAATATATGAAAAGAAAAATTGTTTAAACTTCATAGGACCACATGTTCTTATCCAATAAAAATTGTGTACAAATTATTGAAAATAAAGTACATAATATATGATATTTGAGTACCAACTGTTTCAAATCCGATATTAATAAATGAATTTTGAGTATAAAACATGGATACCTTGTCTTGATATTAATGATAAAATTGTTTTTTATTTAGTCATAATCGGTACAAAATATTTTAAATATGGTATTAATATATGACAATTGAGTACAAACTATTTCAAATTCAGTACTGAATATGATATTTGAGTACATGAATATATGTAACTAATGATGATTATAATAATTTTATACTCAAAATCTCAATTTTCGTCCTGGATCTAAAACTATTTATACTCAACTATCATATATTATGTATTCTGCTTTCAATCATTTGTACCAAATTTTTATCGGATAAAAACATGTGATTTACGGGGTTTAAACAATTTTTTTCTAGAATCAGGGAATACAAACAAACATTTTTCCTGACAGGGACTGGAAGCAAATTTATGTTTTGCTTTATGCATTTAAAGCAAATTTACCCTAATAATTATCAAGTACAATTATCAATTAATTTCTTCAACCAAAAAAGTAGAAGGGAATATTAAACAAGAACAGGCTGATTGTAACAACACGATACTCGATTCAGCATGAATTTTCAAGAGAAGAGTAAGGTTTGATTATGTTTCCTTTAAATCAATAAGTTGAATATTTTAGACGTACCCTCTTAGATTGCGGGTTTTTTTTCATAGAACAGAAAAAGAATTCCTTTTGTTTTATTCCTTGCAGGTCATAAAAGTAGAAAATCTTGCGGTAACAAATACTAAAAGATATGCATTTGATTTTGAGTTTACAACCAAGTCGAAAATACTTCAAATACCATAGAAATAGTTGTACAAAATAATATATGGACAATGTGTTACGTTTGTTAAAAAAGAATGGGATAGTCTGTTACTTTTAGCATTATACTTTTTTAAAAAAAAAAATTGGACTTTAAGCATTATACGTATACCCACATAAATTACGTCTTCTCCAATGGACGTAAGATGGTGTTTTTCAACAATTGTTAGAAAGGACAAATTTGTCTTCCACAGTAGCATCAATTATATGTGCAATCATAGGATAACATAATCATGTGAAATTCAATACTAGCAAATGTTTATGGTTTTTCCAGCTAAGAATTGAATTTACAGAGGTTAATATATTATTTTTTGGTATTCAAGCCATCCAATATCTTACGTTAGGACAACGAAAATATTATTGAGAAAAATCATAAACTAAAATTCCCCACATGCTGGTTTATATTAATGAAGAAGCCGGCTGAGGAAGTCGAATCTTGTCCTTCGAAATAATGCCTTTTGTGCTCAGACAAAAACTAAGGCCAAACCGGCTCAACATACTGAATATAACAATCTTAGGCATGGTGTATAAAATCCAAGGCACTAAAGCTCTCACTACATGCAATTCTTGATACACATTAGTTCTTCTTCAATCTTCAGCACCATGAAAGTACTGATTTTTCTAGCCTTGTTGTGGTTGTTTAGGTTCGTATCGGTGCATGGAGCCGCCTCGGATAAAAAGGTAACCAGCCAAATCTGTGCATCAGCAGTCGTGCATAAAAAAACTGACTGCTTCTGCTACCAGCGTAGGACTGTAGTGCGATATGTTTTATTGTGTAACATCAATTTATCACAACAAGTCACGTTGCGACTTCTACATGATTCAATAGCTTTCAGAAACCACGTTGTTGGGTGGCCAGCTGAAATGAGCCATCATGCAAATCTTGGTTTTTCGAGTCACAACTGTTGAAGTAACTTGGAGAGTAGACAAGTTAAACCACTTTTAGCCGTCTTAAGAGCTTGACATTGGCTGCGATTATTTCGTGTTCGTCCCTCAGATCGTGTCTCTAACCATAGATATTTTGGATTCATGCAGCACTACATAGTATATATGGGGGATCACTCGTACAAAAACTCAAAATCAGTGATTGCAGCAAATCATGAGACACTCGCTTCAGTAGTTGGAAGGTAACTTTGTTTGTTCCTTCGGTTCTCTTCAATGTCCATGATTAGGCTTCTCAATCAAGCATGAGTGCATACATGTGAGCAATGCATGAACATAACACAATCACACTACTCTGCGAAAAAGTTCCTAGTTATATATCGGGGAAAAGGATTAATACTGGAATTATTTCAGCCATGATGAAGCGGTGAATGCAGCAGTTCATCATTACACAAAGTCCTTCAGAGGCTTCTCTGTGATGCTAACACCAGATCAGGCAGAGAAACTTTCAGGTTTATCAAATCCCAAACATTATTTTTATCTTTTGTTTTGCTCACGAGACATATGCTGAAGACTCCTCTAAAAAGAAGTGCACAGATATTTGTTTCGTTAGCCAAAAATTGTAATCAAACACCAATCAGTTTGATACAGATAGACAATAAGACCTGATATGTTTCCATGTTTCTACTACGTTACAACAATACCGATGGACCAAAGTCTGATTGTCTTACTTTGAAAGTAGGGAGTGACTCTGTCCTTTCTATGTTCGAGAGCAAGCCAAATGTAATCCATACAACACACTCGTGGGAATTTCTGGGACTAAATAACATCCAACAATATGATCAACCATCAACTTCGGACGTGATTGTTGCTGTCATTGATACTGGTAAATGTTTGACAGCTGTGTTTTCTAGTCATCCACGCACTAATCTAACTCCCGACATGTCGGGAAATTATAACGGTACTCATCTAACTTTCAGGAGTTTGGCCTGAATCCCAGAGCTTCAATGATGACGGCCTCGGTCCTGTGCCATCCAAATTCAAGGGTGAATGTTCAACTGGAGAGAACTTTACACTGTCAAATTGTAACAGGTAGCTATCCCAGCTCTAGATTCACAGTGAGACAATAATATACAACGAACCCCAATGATCATATTTTACTTACTCGAATTTTGCTGACGCTGTTTGAATCCAAATCACAGAAAAACTAGTGGGAGCTAGATTTTACTATAAAGGGTTTGAAGCAGAAATGGGACCTATTGAGGCATTCAATATGACATATTCATTGTCACCAAGAGATACTGATGGTCACGGAACCCATACTGCATCCACTATTGCTGGCTCACTAGTTCCAGATGTTAGCTTATATGGAATAGGGAAAGGCACCGCAAGAGGAGGTGCACCAGGAGCCCGACTCGCCATATACAAGGCTTGTTGGTTCGACATGTGCAGCGATGCAGACATTCTCGCCGCCCTGGACGATGCGATACATGATCATGTAGATATTATATCCATGTCTCTTGGACCAGATCCTCCGCAGCCTTCATACTTCATAAATGCAATTTCAATTGGAAGTTTCCACGCATATAAAAAAGGAGTCGTCGTCTCTGCATCTGCTGGGAACAGCTTTTTGCCAAATACTGCAACAAATGTTGCTCCCTGGATCCTTACAGTGGCAGCAAGCACCATAGATCGAAACATACAATCTAATATTTATCTAGGAAAATCAAAAGTCATACAGGCATGATTATTGGAGCTCTCTTAGTTGAAAAGCTTATCATTATAAAATGTTCTCTGGTGATTAAAGGACTTGTATATTTCAGGGCTTCAGCGTAAACCCAACCAATATGGATCGGTTTTACGGATTGATTGCTGGAAGCGCTGCAGCTGCCCCTAATGTAACCTCAGGAAATGCAAGGTAATTGGTTTCTTACAAAATAGTAATTGGTTTCTAACATTTCAAGAACTAATAAATTCAATATTATTGTTGATTTGTGACAAAATCATCCAAATCTTTGTTTCTGTAATCTGTCAGTTTGTGTAGAAGAAATACATTAGACCCCACTTTGATTAAGGGAAAGATTGTCATCTGCACGCTAGAGCAGATCCTCGACGACCGTCGGGGGAAGGCCGTTGCCATACAAGAAGGTGGTGGTGTGGGGATTATACTGGTCGATCCACTCGCCAAAGATGTTGGCATTCAGTTCGTGCTACCAGGCACATTAATAGGCCTTGACGAAGCCGAGGAGCTTTTTACATATATAGAAGCAGAAAAGTATGTTGAAACTTCATGAAAAATTTACAAGAAAATTACAAACATAACAACAAATTGTTGTGGACGTAAGTCACGTTGTCCATTCAGCAATTCAAGTGTCAAATATTAACTTTGTCTGGTCGTCATTGCAGGAACCCCATCGCGAGAATATCCCGAACAATCGCAGTTATACCCTCTAAACCGGCGCCAGAAATGGCATCCTTCTCATCAATGGGTCCAAACGTCATCACTCCAGATATAATTAAAGTATGAGTGAATCAAATTTGAGAAAAAGGTCCTTGCAAAATGTTTATGTGGAATGCCATCATTTATCTTTCTGTAGTTACCATGAACTGCAAAAAAGAGATGGAGAGTTCAATGTAAACATAATTGGTTCCATGTAACCTCTTTGTTGCAGCCTGACATAACCGCCCCAGGAGTGAATGTTCTTGCAGCATGGTCACCCTTGGCGACTGCTATCACTGCTGGAAGATCGATCGACTATAACATTGTATCAGGAACTTCAATGGCATGTCCCCATGTTTCTGGAATAGCAGCTCTTGTTAAAGCATGTCATCCTTCATGGAGTCCAGCAGCCATCAAGTCTGCTATAATGACAACAGGTACCTTTCATCAATGAAATACATCAGAATTTATCAACATGTCCCTGATCTTACTGCGTGCCTATATTTCTGGCGCAGCAACAATCCACGACAACAACAAGAACGTAATCGTGAGACTTCCTAATGGCACTCAAACCTCACCCTTTGACTATGGTTCCGGGCATGTAAATCCAGCTGCTGCAACAGACCCTGGACTGATATATGACTTTGATACAAGTGACATAATTGATTTCCTCTGCAGCACTGGTGAAACCCCTGCTCAGCTAAAAAACATCACCGGTAAAATGACATATTGTAAGAATACCCTTCCACCCTCATATGATTTAAACTATCCGTCAATAGGAGTTTCAAGTTTGAGAGGAAGAGTATCGGTGCGTCGAGAAGTGACATTTTATGGACAAGGGCCTGCTGTTTACAAGTCACAAGTGGACTACCCGACTGGTTAGATGTCTCAGTTGCTCCCACTGAGCTAAGATTTGAAAAGATGGGTGATAAAAGGTCATTTCTGATTCATCTTAGCCCTTACAATACCAGTAATGGCGATTTCGTCTTCGGTGCTTTGACATGGACGGATGGAATCCATGTGGTGAGGAGTCCAATTGGTCTCAATGTAGTTTCCTTGTAGGAATCATTTTGTTCAATGTGGTAATGGTATTTTTACAGTCACAAGTTCTTGGACTAAGAAATGATGACCACTTCTTTCACCACCGATAACAAATCATGATGCATGAATCACTTCACACTAAAACTCAGAAGTTCCTATCATATATAATTAAGGCGCCTCTGCGAATGGAACAATTCTCTGATGAAGAAGCCATTCTGTCCTCCACTATCTGTACTTGTGATTTCCTAAACTTTGTTCATATTTTTAAAACCATGTAAATTGCAAACACATCATATACAGTAAATAAGACGGTGTGCTGAAAAAGTATCACTGAAGCTTTATCAGTACTTTCTGGTTGCACTTCAGAATGATACCATAACAAGTGTCAATCTTAAACAGCACACCTTACAAAGAAAAACCAATTCTGAAAGTCTTGCTCTCCCAGGTTCTTTTTGGACAAAACCTTTAAATGTAGTTCAGTGTCATTTTCACAAATTTCACACATTAAAACACTAAATCCATAGTTTCACTAAAATAATATATTTTGCGTTTTTAAATATTGAATATATACTTACATATATATAAATTTGATAGACCCAGATAAAATCCGGCACCGTATTTTACGTGAGTGTACCACATAAGTAAAACACGACGCCGGTTTTACCTGATTGCCACAAAGGTGCTCACACTGGGTGTCCACGGTATCAGTCATATATATATATATATATATATATATATATATAATTAAATTATATAGAATTAATAATGTATATTAATAAATACTATATAAACATATATACATCTAGACAAACCCTAGATTTCCCCATACCGGAGTCGAAAATCGTTGACCGGGTCTGAATGTGGCACAATGATATATTGTAAGAATACGTATAGTCTCAAATTTGAGAGCTAGAACAGTAACATATTATGGGGAAGGGGTTTCAAGGCACACGTCTGCTGCACATGTTTGTTTCATTCGGGACATTAACGTACGTGGACAGATGGAATCCATGTAATTTGGCACAACCTTGTTTCCTTGTAGGATCATTATATGCGGGAGTGACCACCATATATTAATCATATCTTATGCCACTCAGCACGTGATGAATAAGATAATTCCAACTGGTTGATGCGCGCTGGCCTCCTATATTTGTATGTGTAAATGTAATTATCCAAAACTCGTTCAGACTCTGAGAAACATAGGTAACCTGACTGGCACAGTCGTTTTTTCATTTCTGATTAACAATTTTCTATGATGAAAGCACATGATTAGTTCAACAGTATGTGAGCAAAACATGCCTATATTGATTTTGATAAAAACATTTTAGTGTTGATGGTCTATATTTTGTATATGCACAGATGACTTCAATATTTGACATCAGAAGAGGAAGGACAATATTGAGGGGAGGATCAAGGATAAGAAGATGCGAAAGATCACCAAGTCGTCGTTTCGAGGGCCGGAAAGATAGCTATATTACTGGGAGTAAAGGTATTTCGGGTTTCCGGTTTTAAAAATGAATTAAAATTCAGCTCTTTAATTTCGAGTTCTTTTTTTGCGGTGGAAGGATGAACTATGTCTTGTGCTTGTAACATGTTTTATCTTGCTATAAAATTAATGGTTTCGTCATAGTGGCTCCATGTGCTCCTTCCTGGCCATATGCTAGAAATATTATCCCCTAGTTTTCTTTATTTCAGCTTTGTAAAATTATTTTGTGTACTTGAAGTCAAATGAATTTGAATTGTATGTGCCACTTACATGTACATGGCATTCCAGTTCAGAGTCGAAATACTCGAAGTGAAAACTTGACCCTTCGATATTTAACATGCTACCAGTAATCCTTACAAGAGCATAAGCCTTCTTTAAAGTGATGGAATCGATTTGAATCTCGCACAACAATTTCTCTCCCTTCCATTTTCGATATGATCTTAATAACAGTGTGGCAGTCAACACAGACTCTAAGATTCTTTATGATCCGTATGGGAATTCCTTCAGGTACAGAAATCAATCCAAATGCAATGGCCAGTCTCTCACTGTGCCGAGAAAGGATGGCTTCTTTTTGTTCCTCTTCAATATCATGGAGAACATAGTTTGTGTCTGGCTGATATCCAGCATCCCTCAAGCGAATTCTTAACTCTTCCAGTTTCATATAAATGCGATCTGATAAAGGATGTGAAACATCACTAGCCATGAACGTGTAGGTCTTGTTCTTCACTTCGATCCAGCTAAAACCTGTTTCCTTTTTAACTTTTCTATCATCCATTAATTTTCTCACTTTTGCACGGTCACTCCAGTGACCAGATGCAGCATACAAATTAGCAAGCAAGACATAAGCAGCTGAGTCCTGGGGTTGATGTGAGATTAGCTTTTTCGCAGCAAATTCACCTAGCTCTAAGTTTCGATGAACTCGACAAGCAGCCAAAAGACTACGCCAAACAATTGCACTGGGAGGAAAGAGCATTCCATTGATAAGAGCCATAGCTTTATCCAGCATACCAGCTCGCCCATACAAATCAACCATGCATGAGTAGATCTCCATGGTTGGAGGGATGTGAAGTTTTTTTACCATCATGTCAAAGAATTTTTGACCTTCATGCACTAGTCCTGTATGCGTACAGGCAGAAATAACACCAATAAACGTAATTTCATCCATTTCCAAATTTCTACTTCGCATTTCCTCAAATACCTTTAATGCTTTGTCCCCATTACCATGTTGTGCAAACCCTGAGATCATCGAGTTCCAAGAAACTAAGTCTCTTTGCTGCTGCCTCTGGAAGACTTCATTAGCACTCTCAATATCTCCCTTTTTCGCATACATGGTTACCAGGGCACTACTGACAATCACAGCATTATTACAGCAGAATTTGATTGAGCTTGCATGAAACTGTTTGCCTTGTTGTGCTGCTGCTCTGTGCCCAGCACATGCATTGATTATGCTTGAGAAGGTAAACTCATTTGGCCTGATACCATCCTTGGATAACTGGAAAAAAATCGTTAAAGCTCCCATGATATCCTCTTCTTGTGCATATCCAGCTAACATTGCAGACCAAGCAACAACATCCTTCCTTTCTATTTGTTCAAACACTTTTGCCGCTTCACTGTTCTTTTGTATCTTTACATAAGCACCAAGCAACGCCGTTCCAACTGAAGGCGATTTCTCATAATTGGATTTGATAATTTCCGCATGAACTTGATACAAAGCAGTAGTTGAAAGAGCTGCTAATATCGTTGAATAAGTGAAATGATTTGGTCTAACACCTTGTCTTCTCATTTGGTGAAATAGATCAATCCCTTGCGCCGCATTACCACTTTGCAAGTATCCACCAATAATAGCAGTCCATGAAACCACGGTTTCAACATCATCCTCAGATGAGAATAGCTTAAATGCATCATCCACCTCAGTAACTTTCATATAGGAGACCGTAAGACCAGTTCTAATATAATCGTGAAGCTCAAAGCCACTCTTGACAACTTGGGAGTGGATCTGTCTCAAAAAACCCAGTTCTTTGAGATTAGCACACAACTTAATAGCTGTGGCAAAAGTTGATTTTGTGAAATTTATACGTGCAAGCCTCATCCTATAGAGCATCTCAAGAGTATTCCAGCTCAAACCCATTCTCAAAAAGCCTGAAATCATCCCATTCCAAGAAACTGCATCTCTGTACTCCATGCCATCAAATACATGTTTAGCCTCCCTAATTAAACCACATTTATTGTAGAGATTGACCAAAGAGTTCTCCACAACTCTGTTCGTTTCAAAACTATGCTTAATAACCAATGCATGCATTTGAGCTCCACACTCTACAACCCCTTCATCCGCTAAAGCTCCAAATATAGTTGCAAATGTACAAGGGTTCGGCACAATCCCCTCTAACTTCATAGCAACAAAAACTTCTATGACATTGTAAATCATCCCTTTCTGTGCGTAACCTGTTAGCAATGAAGTCCAAGTAACTACATTTCTATCTCTGATATCATCAAAAACTTTCTTGCCGTCATCCAAATTCCCACTCTTAATATACATATCAAGAACTGCAGTACCAACACTAACGTCCTCCAAATACCCATTTTTAACACATTGGCAATGTATTTGTTTACCAAAAGCGCAATTCTCTAAGCTAGCAGAAACCTTCAGTATACAAGAAAGAGTACATCCATCTACTAAAGCCCCTGAACGATTAATAACACCATAAATATATACCGCGTCTCGATTCAAACCACTGCGAGAATATCTGAACAGAAAATGATTGTAATAAGTAATATCCTTGCTCGGAAATTCATCGAACAGGTTGTACGCGTTGTGCCGATCAGCTAAACTTAGAGTCTCTAGCTCATCACTGTTTTCAGGATCGACTGCAACCGCAGAAGAATGCCAGCACCAAAAGACCTGAAAAGGGTTCCGGATATTGGACAGAAATTTGAGATTTCTCAGAGTACATCTTGGAACAACCATCGTGGATTCTGCAAATTTCTAACATGCATCATGCTCCAATATCACACGAATAAAATTAAATATACAAAAAGAATTGTAATAACTATTTCTCGATAACAACTCCCGTAGCGTTTGTTGCGAAGAATTATGCCGGGAAATCTTCGGAGTTACGAGTCCCGACAACGCTGTTATGGTTACAAAATTTACCACATAACTGAAATTTAAATTTGGTGCCAACCCGGGATACTTTTTTTTTAGTTTTATTATTTTTCTTTATATTTAAATATTTAATATCTTTAGTTATGGTTCAAAGGACCAGACGACAAATATATTATATATATGGACGATAATAATATTTATAGATGTCATAATAATTTGTAAGGGAAGAAAAATAATATTTGTTAAGAATTATAATCTTCATCTAAAATCCAAATCTGGACGAGAAGACTAGATTATGGGACGACATGCAAAGAAGACCCCTAACAAGATTGCGGACAACTTTATTTGCTTGTCTATGGGTAAAACAGATCCTGAATGATGGCTCACAGCAAAGAATCTGGCGGTACGTGGAAATATCAATACCAATAATTTGAAAACAATTAAGTTAGTTGAGACAAGGGTATTGTAATCAATTATCTTTGGCATCAAATTGGTACTGCGAATTCTTGAAGGTCGGTAGTTTCGCTCTCCCGACTTCACATAAAATTTCTATTTTGAGTGTGAAATATATAAAGAAAAAAATTTGAGGACTAAATGATACAAACCTTGAGTTTCATTGTAAAAATAGGATGGGTTTTCACCACATATATATATATATATTGAAAGGGCTGATATTACCTCTGCTACGGGAACTAAAAAAAGACATCGCACGAAAGTTCTTTTCGTATGGAGCCACCTTCTTCACCCCAACATGTCATCTCCTATCATTTACCGTGGGCACCCAGTATAAGCACCTTTGTGGACGTCTAAGTAAACCCGTCACCGTGTTTTATTCATGTGGTACACTCACGTAAAATACGGTGTCGGGTTTTACTTAGACCCCCACAAAGGTGTCACAAGATGTCCACGGTACAAAGATGTTCACACAAGATGTTCACGGTATCAAATTTTATATATATATATATGATTAATTATTAAATATATACAAAAGGAAAGTAGTTCAACCAGCAAGCCAAAGTGTACATTATTTGTTTTGAAGGGCCAAAATATATAACCTTCCAAAATATATAAAGAAAAATATTTTTAATATATAAAACTATCCTATATAGTAATAATGATTTAGAATTTTCTGGGGCAGACCCTTCATGAAACATATTGATACATTCCAACATGAAAAACCAATGTGAACTTTTGATTGAATGGTTAAGTCGACGTCGTTGAGTATAGTATAGATAACGTTACAAAATATCAATTATCGTATTTATCTAGTATTTTATTTGAGAGACATGGCTCTGTTTGGACACGTTTTATAAAAATATTTTTATAAAAGTGTTTTTTAAAAAAAAATTGAAAAATGTTTTGAAAGTTTTTTTTAAAGTTAAGTATGTGTTTGGACAACTATTTTATCTAAATATTTTTAAATTAAAAAATATTTAGATAATTATTTTAGAAAATGATTTATAATAAGAAATAATATTAAAATAGCATTTGAATGATTAATCTAATAAAAAAAATTAATCGACTATTCGCATAAAATTTACCTATATTTTGTATTCTTAAAACATAATAAAATATCTTTCATGTGTTCTTAAAAAACAGTGCTTCAAAACTAATTTTTTTAAAATATTTTTCAAAAATATTTTAAATCTTGTCCAAACACGTACTTTAAGTTTTTAACTTTAAAAATACTAAAAACGTTTTTATAAATCGTGTCCAAACGGAGCCGTGATAACTATAATCACCCTAGTATATATATATATAATAATTTTAATTTATATTACTATGCGGAGAACGAGTTCATAATTATAAATTACACTTGTCATAATGAATTGTTCTGTGTTATTATTCTTTGTGTTATCATATGATTTTGAATATAGATCAAGATAGATTTTTGGTTAAGTTAGATATCTCTGTCGTATCTAAACATATTTGTATCCTATAGATAGATTCTCGGTTATGAACTAAATATTTTTGAGTCATTAGGAACCCATCGTTTTCTCTTCTACGTTCCTCTTATTGAATTTGTAAAACTTCTAATACTAATTCATTTAATAATTTTTTGGTTACATTTCGGGTACGACTTCTATTACCGGGAGCTCTCTTACAAAAGCAAGACAACAAGACAAGCAGATGGATTAGTAACGAGTTGCCACCTTAGGAAGGGCCCCCACATATATATTAAATCGCATACTTGATAGGCCCCCCTACCTTTAAGCCCATCCATCATAGCCCAATTAGTTGTAAGGATATCATTATTGTTTGATTTTTATTTTAAGTTAACCCATTAATTGGCTAATCCCTAGATAGGTCAGAGGTCTTGGTCTATATAGGTGGTAAATCGAGGGATATGTACGAGTAGGCAAGGGCCAGAGGAGAGGACCCATATAACGGACTAATTCCCAGAGCATATCCCCACGATATTTCAGCGGAGAATATGCTCCACAAGAGAATCGAACCTGTGAAGTCGAGAAAGTTACTTCCACATTCACCAGCTCGCCTGTGTTCTTGGGGCATCATTATTGTTTGATTATTGTTAAATTAGGTGGGAAGTCATTACATTGCATAAAATAGAAAAAATGAAAGGGAAAAAACAAAAAAATCGACGATTCTACTAAAATACCTTATTGAATCCTCCTCGATCTGTTATTATCCTCATCGAGAATTAAACACTAGAATATAAGAGGATGTTCCAAATCCTAACAAAAACCCAACATACCCCAAATGCTATTATTGCAAAATCTTTTAGGATGGAGTCGATGAAATCAATTGTAACATTGTGATTAACTCATTCTAAGACAACTCAACCCCACATTCTTCCTTCAAATGTACACAATATCACGTGGGGGTGGGATAGCTTGTTTTCCGCCATAAGATCTCTCGTTGCCATGGATGTTGGCTTGATTGTTTACATGTGTATTGTCGAGATCTCCTAAATAAACTACAAGGCATTGACTTTTTAGGGATATGAAAACTATAACTTATGGCCTTGAATCAATGACATTAAGAAAACCGTGTCTTGTCCCCCCCAACCCCTTTACTATCATTGCAGGAAAGCATTGGCTGCCAAATAAAAAAGACTCGACCCGTAATCGTGATTGATCTAAGATGTGTATAATTTTTCATTAGAGATAGATCGTATACCTTAAAACCCGTAATCGTGATTGAAAATATGATTTTATTTTCATTTTGTTTCATTTCATAAAGAAAAAATAGCTTTATTTATAAACAAACATTTACATGATATATGAAGAAAAACATTGCTCTCACAGGAGTATAATAAATTTAAATTTAAATGTCCTCAAAGATCACATATAGTTACATTTTAGTTTGCCTAGTAATAGTCGATAGGAGGCTCAGGGCAACATTCATGAGATAGCAAATCTCTGCTAAATGTAGGTGGAACAAAGGAGGACTTGTGCATCGTCAACAATGCCCAGTTCGACTCCTTGGAAAAATGGGTGGTGTTTGATGGCTGATGCACCCATGGTTGATCCCATCCGTCGAACCGGATCCTTTACGAGCAATTGCGATATCAAGTCCTTGGCCGAGGCTGGTATCCCCGCCTCTTTTGGGAACTCGAGCGCTCGTGCGATGATGTTAGCGAGTGTGATCTCATGGTCCAACCCGCGAAAAGGGGTGACACCGTAAAACAACTCGAATATGAATATCCCAAGCGTCCACCAGTCCACGGCACTACCGTGCCCTTCTCCCGACACTATCTCCGGTGCCAGGTACTCGTGTGTCCCGACAAACGACATAGAACGAACATCGATGGGCTCGGCCACGAACTGGGGACCCATGTGACGGGTCGACTTCTTCTTTCGCTTGCGCTTGAGATGGAAGCATGACGCGGCGGGGACTATACAACTTGGAAGAATGCAAGAGGTCGAGCTGAATGCTGGTGGGTCGATGGAGTACTCATTTGATGGCGGGGCGTTGGGCATGTTTTGGCCGGAAAATACTTGAGCCGGGGTCGAAGTCGAGTCGTCGCATCTCAGTGAGAGGTCGAAATCAGTCAGCATTATATGGCCGTCCGATCGAACCAACACATTTTCCGGCTTAAGATCGCGGTACACAATCCCCATCATGTGAAGGTACTCTAGAGCTACCACAACCTCGGATGCATAAAACCTGTAAACAACATAACATTTCTTTGACCATCATAAATTTGTTTGTTTAAACAATTATTTAATTCATCCTTTGTGTAGGAGACTAAAAAATATTAACAAGTAAGATCCATAAACTGCGTGCTACCATCCTCCTTAAACGTATTTAAAAATTCCTATATCTTTTGTCATTATTTTTGAAATTCAATAGGCTCTAGATACTACTTCCCATGCCAAACTTGGCATCAGCTAGGCTTAGTTATCAAAATTCAAATCAAGTAGGGACACAAGGAGAATGGTGAAAAAGTAGGTCGATTTCAAGGAATCCCCAAATTCCGCATAAGTTAGCGGAACACATTTCATGGGGATTTTGGTTGCCTCTTGTAATAATAATATACTGTTGTATATGAAAATTCCTATTAGTAATCATTTAAACAAAAATTGGAAAATGGCCCACATATATTTCTTCATACCATAATAGAAATGACTGCCTTGTGATTGGTAAAAAGGAGCATCCCGCGAGAAAATAATCACGGGCCACGTGCGTTAGATGCATCCTAGTTAGAACGTCAACCATAATATATACCAAAAATACTATTTAACTTTTCCGTAATATAATCACAACTTTCAATAATAATTATAATCATCACCATAACAAGAATAACAATCAAAAGTCAACAAGGACAGTTTATCTTATATTTTCAGTTACGTAAAAGATGGTGTAATAATTTCACTTATTGTAAAATTATCTTTGTCTAATGATGAACATTGATTGCTAACACACATATATATTTGTATAACAGGAAATAGAATTTATTGAACAATTGGGGAAATTGGGAAATCAATGTGGTCGTAATTGATTTTGTTATTTTTAGTGTCCTATATATATTGTACAATATCCCTTTCTCTTGATGCTAAAAAAACTGAAACTTTTATGAAACATTGCCAATTAATTTCAATTTCATGAGAAATATGATTGATCCTATCTCGTCTGGCAAAAAAAATAATATTTTTCACTTATAAATATGAAATGGACCCATAACAGGTATCACATGCATGCTCCATTTGATTGGACTATATAATTCATATTATCGTACATTCGACTCACCACGAATCATTATATATTTATTTTGAATCAATAAAATCTTTAAATATTTGTATCACATAAATCAAATCACAAAACATTATTATCGCTCATATTCTTCTTTTTATTATATTTATTTTTTATAAAAATTAAAATGTAATTTATAACTTTACCCAAATTTAATCAATCTAAACTATATTACTCTAATTCAAACTTTTTATTCTATTATAAAAAATCTCATCCGTGTAAGCAAACGGACAAATGCAACTACAAATATACTCTTGTTTTTTAAATTCTTTGGATATAATCTTAGGAAAAACTTTTCATACATAAGTAATATATCTAAACGACCTAGTATTTTCTTCATAAATAATTATCTATCCATCTGATTACAAATTTTATTCATCAGTTGCACATTACTCAGATGTTGACTCAATATTAAAATGTTATGAACTAAATGTACGTAACCATGTGCTCTTAATTTACAACGTGGTTGACTGGTTGCATGTAGAAACTCATCTTTTGATTACTTAAAAGAAAAAACGAAGAAGAAAAAAAAACCTCAAGTTTTATTTACTTAAAGAAATAGTGAAATATTGTCAAAAAAAAAGGAAAATCAAACAGAAGATAATTAACTTAAACAAAGGTTTGCAGTATATGTTCATCTTTGCGATATATTATTTCACAAAAATTATAAGATCAAAAACTATTTATTAAACTTCTCTTAAAAATAGAGGAAAAATTTGGAAAGTATGTAATATAATAATACTTCTAATAAAAAAATATTTGTATTGATAGCTTTATTTATAATATCAAGATGGCAGAGAATGCAGAGAGCTTGAGCGTCTCTTACCAACCGAACAGGCACAGTAAATTTCAGTTTCTCCATTAATTAATTTACATTTAAAGACTGTGAAACCCATCAAGGGAAAATGGAAAAGGGTCCTCCATTAATGGCCAACGCCTCCGCCAGGTGTTGGCCCCACCTCCCAACCATCACCCGTCACTCTCCCAACTTTCGATTTTAAACTCGAACTCCAAATTTTTGAAGCATGCCACTCATTAATGGCGACTGGCTGGACAAATCTTGATGGGCTTTTAGTGAAATTAACGATCGAGCTTAGATTATATCGTCAGATATTTTATTAAGCGGAACGGTATGCTGATACAGTAATGGAGGATATGCTGGCGTACCTTACAGCGGATTCGGGGAAGCGTTTGCACGGCTGAAGCTGGCGGAGGACGTGGAGATCTCCACCGGGGCAGAATTCCGTCAGCAGGCACGACCATTTCGGAGACTCGATGGCGGAGTAGAGCGTCGGCAGGAATGGATGGTCCAATATTTCGAGGATTTCCTTCTCCGTCCTCGCTCGGCCCTCCTTGTTACGGCTCGCAATCTCCCTCTTGTCCATCACCTTCGCAGCGAAGAGCGCCGCGGATTTGGATTTCGTAGGCTCCGCTCCGGTTGATGTCAGCGCCGGCTGCGAAGGAGGAGGAGGAGGAGGTGGAGGTGGAGATTTCAGCTCGGCTAAGTAAACCGAGCCGATGTCTCCCGCTCCGAGGCGGTGGAGGAAGCGGAGGTCGGAGAGGGAGAGACAGGGGAAGCGGCGGACATCCTCCCAGCCGGCGTCTCCGGAGGGGTAATGGAGCTTGAGTGCGGTGGAGGAAGGGAAATGTGCGGAGGCGGAGGTCCAGTCGGAGCCGGAGCTGGTGGAGCGGTGTATATCGGTGGCGGTGGTGGTGGTGGTGGAGTTGAAGCTCATGCTCTGGAGGTCGTCGGCGATGTCGTCCACCGATGGGTCCATTAACAGCCGTTTAGTGTTGGGGAAGGGAAGAGGAAGAAAGAAGAGTTGTTTCATACAAACGTGGGGCTTTGTTTATTGGGTATTGAGGAGGACTGAGTTGGAGATATAAAAGGGTGCATTGAGCCCGGGATTCATGTTTTTGTCTCCAATTTTCAGAAATTTCATTATTTTAATAATATATATTGGTAATTGATATATTTATTTATTTAAATTAATTAATAAAACTTAACTTCTTTACATATGTCTTGTATATATATTGGCACGAATATAAGTGCTTTACAAATTAGGTCCCGGTTATTGCATTATTGGAACACACGTCCATACTTGTAATATTACGTAAATTTTGCATTCACATATTTATTATATTTGGCACTTTTAAAACTTATCAAATACAAAAACTATAACACGGGGAATCAGAGTAATTGCCATATTTAAAATTCATTAAATACAAAAAACACAGGTTGATTAAGTGTATGTTTGGTTTCTTTTTTGCTGGAATCTTGGAAAACTCCATTCGAGAGTTTTAGATGGTTAAAATCTAACATTAGGTAGGGATCTCCTATCATTGTGTCAATATTTCGTGTCCAATTATTTCGATTTCGAAATAATTTGACATGAGATCATGTGAGTTAAGCGTGCAAGTAGGAGATGGATGACCTCCTGGGAAGCTTTCGTACGTCAAGCTGCTGACATAGTGTCGTTTGATCTGATTGATCAAGTGAGCTGTAAAAGTATGACACCAGATCTTAACGGGTAATACTATCTTTGTTGGGGATAGGACCGGCAATCTGGAAATGATAAGACTGATCTAAGGGAAGTGAGACAAAACCAGCAGTTAGACACGCACCTCCATGAACTCATGGCTTAACAGTCCAACCCTAACGCACACAATAGGTGCACTCTGCGCTCTCACATTATAAAGAAATAAAGTTGCACATTTTCTAACAACTATAACTTTTGACATAGGGATAAACGCTTGATCCTAATAGATCGTTTCATCGGTCATTGTTATTAAATAGATATTAACTCCACCTAATCTATGAAATATTTTTTTTAAAATATTAGAAATATTAATTTTGGACTGAGTTGATTTGTCTTATACATATGGATCTCATGAAACTAACTTATTTGATTTTTGCGTTAACCACAATTGAAAGATCATATACTAAGTCGTTTACACATAAGTTTCCAAATTTGGGATAAGGTTTAAGTTTGAGACCTTTGCAATTAAACCTCTGTCCCAATATGACAAAAATAAGTAGATAATTTAGTAAGTTGAAATTTTCAGAAAAAACTTGAGATTATGGAGCCATTGGTGATTTAAAAATTTTACTAAATTGTTATTATGATTTTTTCTATGATATGAAATGAAACATTGGTCGATTCTGTGAATCTAAATTCTTCCTGTGTCGATTCTAACTTGTGAAAGAAGGAATAGCCCGAATTTGGTAAAACGTATGTTGGTCTACGGAAATAATGGACCGGGACTATTTGCTATATGGGCTTGTTCCTCTTGAAAGATTGTAATATATGTAGGCCTTAATTTTAGTGGGCCTGGATTGTTTCTTATATATAGGTTTTCATTTGTAAAAAAACAATTGGTCGATTCGCTTCTCTCAGTAAAAAAATTGATTCGGCCTTAATTTTCTGATTTATGAGGGTAAGATGTAAATGTATATCGATTATGAACAAAAATATATGTCACTAAATTAGCTAAATATTATTTTAAAAATAAAAACAAAGTGGTTTATGTTGGGTTTTATTTAGCTGAGGGAATAGTTTTTTTAATCACAAATGGATTTCAAATCGAAAATCTTGTTACAAGCTTGTCCAGAATTGTTTCTCGGCTACAATTTATAGTTATGGGTTCTGCCCATCCTTTGTATTTATGTTGTTTTCTCGTGAGCCCGTTATATTAGTTGAAATTTTCAACTGAAGTTTGGGCCTAATTATAAGTTCTATATATATTAAAATTCCTCGCACAAAAATATAATCAAGATGTGTTTCTGATTAAATATTATATAAAAAATTGTTCACAAACATTTGACAAAATCGTAGCTTTATTTTATACACTTAAATTTTATATTCCTCTATATTTACCTCATTTTCCAATTTTTATCCATTTTTTATCATAGTGTATATGGAATTATTTAACACTCACGTGGATAACATTAAAAAATCTGCACAATAGAAAAATAATAGATTGAGAAGAAATAAAAATCAGACAAAGTCAATAATACGTACACTCTATGCTCAACACATAAATCAATAGGTCATGAACATTAAATTGTTTCGAAAGTGAGAAGTCAACAATGATGAAACATCAAGACTAGATTGAGTGGTTGGAGGAAAAATTAGCCTTAAAGTAACTCCAATCATGCTCAAGACTTAGACGCTAATCCTACAAGTACATTGATATTAGTTAATAATTTATTTATATAATATGATATTATTATGAAAGATAAAATGTAATTACTTTTCTCAGTTCTATGAGCATGCTTTGAGTGAGGTTACTGTTGGGGATCCGGATCCGCCCCCGGCGAGGCAGCGGAAGAACAAATTTTAAAGGCCGGGAGTCAATACGAGAAATAGAATTCATAATTCAACATACATAGGGCGTTCAAAACGAATACCTTGCTGGCACTTGTGCTTGGATTCCAACCGAAATTACAAGAACCCGGCTCTTCTCGGTAGATTGCGGTAGATAATCGCCAATCCGGTCCACGACCAGAACCGAGACTCCTTCGTCAGGCTGCACTAGAAGCGCTGACGAATTCTGCACGAACGGATTCTCCTCGTCGAATCGGCCGGAAACAAATTTCTGGCGAAGATCGGCGGTGGCGGCGGCGGCGCAATTTGAGAAGGGAAGGAGGCGGCGGTATTTAGTGCTAGG
>KQ995304.1:83947-232706 GCA_001598015.1 Dorcoceras hygrometricum
CTACATGCATCGGGGTCTCACCCAATCCCGCCGCCTAATGACCCCATGTGATTCGGCAAACGGGTCAAAGTGAGACGCCTATAATGTAGTCTCAATGACGTTTCGAGTCGTGAGGACTAATCAGTACAACCAAGACCTCGGACTTATCCACTCGACAAATGGTAACCACTTGGAAAGTCCGAACGAGGGTAGTTCCGATAGATCACCAGGTCACTATCTATCTGCATGCTCAGAACATCACAATGTTCCCTACCAATGAAACATGGTATTTCGCATCGCAGATACTAGTCTCGAACTCGGGCGGCCTTATCCTCATTTTGACGGCCCAATCGACTAGGAACACGTTCAGAATACACAACGACTATTAGATGTGTTTCATGATAGCCGTCATACCCACTATCACATCTAACATACGCTTTAGTGCATTCTAGGTCTTTACTCAACGCAATTGTAAATCATTACACACATAATGAAAGTAAAGAATGCCATATAAGTAAATGCGAATAGCATATATAAAGACTGTTTGATACAAGAGTCTATAAACCCACACGCCACAAGTTGGCTAGTTGGACATCTACTCTAACAGTTACCCCATCGTAGATTCTAAAATTTATTAGGTGTTTTTAAAAGAGATTATATATTTAAAAACGCCAGCATTATACTAATTTATATTGATAATCAGACTCATGTTAAATAATTTTAATTATTTAAAACATTATAATTATTGTTCAACCTTGAAGTTTATGTAAAACTTTAATTCGAAGGTGAGCATAGTAGATATCAAAATAATGAAATATCTTCTTTAACATAAAGTATTATGTGGCAAAAGCGTTGACAATGCACGCCTAATATTGTACCATGCGGGATCGATTCATAATTCAATGGATGGGGCATATTTAAAAAATCATTTTTTAAGTTTATTATTTTAATGGTTTTCAAAAAAAAAAAAAAAAGGAATGTGTAACTGCAAATAGATTGTGCAAATGATTTATCATTGATTGGTTTAATTTTGTATCCAGTTCAAAAAATTTGACCAAAACTTCAGAAAAGGTTTACAAATACTTCAGGGAGATACAGATTGGACAACGATTTTTCTTTTTCTCTAGTGAGAAAACAACATCTCACACTATCTTGTTTGAAATGTGTCAAGAAATCAATCGATTTATAAATTCCAAATGTTATTTCATCCACAACGGTTAATTTATTGTAAATATTAATGGACGAAGGCAATATGAAGTCTCCAAATTTTATTTTTTATTTTTGGTTTTTATGTCATCTACTACCATAACCATATTTTTTGACAATAAATGTAAACAAGAATTATATTTATGAGAAAAGTAGAGAAGCAGAAGGTGTATTTTGTAGCGACGTACAGGAGCTTTACATGCTGACACAAATCTTGGATTGAATTAGCGACCATTTTCTTCATTTTTCAACTCAACTTTTTGCGCCAATTCGGTGCCAACACAGCACATCGAGACCATTCCCAGTTTGCAAAATTCATTCATCAAAGAGTAACAAACAAACGGTGCCGCCTCTCGTGAGCTAACTCGAGAAATCCTTAACGCTCTTGTTGATTTCCTCCCTCTGTTTTCCTTTCCATTCTCTCTCTCTCCCTCTTCCTTTTCAATTTGCCTCGCTATCTCGTGTTCTTGTTTCAAGTAAAAGTCACGATAGTTTTTAAAGATTCACGGTGTCTTGTTTGTTTGTCCTCCGTTTTCACTTTTATCTCAGTTTCAAATAGTATAGAGAAAAGGGATTCGGAGATAAAGGGTAAAGTTTGGTTCTTGATGCTCTGATCCCTTTATAAGGTAGCTTCCCCAGTTCTCGTGTATGTTATTATCAGTTTATTTTTTGGTGTGTGTTCATGTGGTTTTGGTGTATATGGGTTTGGATTTTCTTGTTTAGTTTCTTGTTTATTTTGCTTTTGGTAGTAGTGGGACAACAAGTGGTCCACGTTTCATGATTTATCCGTGTTACTGGTCTGGTGGTGAAGGAGACTACATGAAATAAATGCAAAGCGATTGGTTTGAATATCACCCTTTTTTTATGACGTAGCATGAAAAATAAAATTAATGGGTTCTGATTCGGGATTATCCTTTCATGCTTAGATTTCTCGTACTATTTTTTAATTCAACAGAGGTATTCTTCTCTTATATGTCTCTGCTTTGTTTATTATTATGATAATGTTTTTGGTTCTAGATTTCTGTTGATTTTCTTGAACTGCTCTTGATCTCGGTGTTTACTGTGATAGACCTCTTCAATGGTCCAATATTTGCCAACGCCGTTGCCAATTTTCGAAGTTAGATACATTTTGGGAACACAGTTGAATAATTTTATCTGCAAGTATCTAGATTCTAAGTGCCTATTGTCATGAATGGAGAAATGCACGACGATAAAAAATTTTTGCTGGTTGGCTTTCTTACTATGACTTCTGCTTTTCTGATCTTAATCCAGTTATGGAGGTAAAGGTACTTCTTCCATGTAAAAATTTGCTTAACTTCACCTAATCTATTGTACTGTGGATAAATTCAGCTGATGTAAAATTGCTTCACCGTGGACTTATATCTCCCAATACATGTTTAAGGAATCTCTTGGTCATTTTGGTCTGATTATCCTTGGCTGGATTTCTTCTCCTTTTGTGTCCATGTCGGAGAATTGTTAAGATAATAAGCTTTTGCTGCTGCATCGGATTTTTATTGGTGTAGATGTCTTATACCTGTGGCATGTCACCTATTAGCCATGAAATAGTAGAGCTGACAGAAAAATACGATCCAGATTCTAGAACCTGTGAAAATGTTGAAAGACATCATCCAGGGAAGAGTTTAAAGAAGTACTCTATCGAAGAAGACATAAACAAACTTTTTGAAGCGATAAATATTGGGAGTTCTCCTCAAGATTTAGGTCCGCACGAGCAAAAATCTAGAGATACTTTGCACAAAAGTGCTATGAAAAGACCAATGAGAGTCAGCCATTCTCAAGTTGTGGGTATTGGAATTACAGAACCGGTGAGTTTGAAACAGGCCTTGAGAGGACTGTGCATCTCTCAAGCATCTGAGATGGCCGCAGTGAAGAAACGGATGTTTAGACCATCAGCTTCGCGGGGCCAACCATTTGATGTTGGAAAAGAGAATTCGGTGGCGATATCCTTAGTACCTGAATCTAGACATGAATCAGCAGTTCAAATTTCAAAATCTGAATTGGAGCATAACAGGAAACTGGAATCCCCATATTCACCAGACAGGATCCGATTTAAGAATAAATTGTCAGATGAGAGTTTGATTATGGAGAGGGGGAAAAACGAGGCCCATCAAGACAAGCAACTACCTTTATCGTTATCACCAATCTTCAATGAGGAAAGCAAGCTCGTAAGACCGTTGGACCGAGATTTTGGTTTTAGCAAACAAAGTTCAAGAAGCCAAATCTTTGGCAAAAAGAAGACCGTGAGTAAGACAACTTTTACTAATAAGACTCACAATGCCGATTCTATCCTGGAAAATAGGTGTGAAGAACTGGACAGAGTTAGAACGGAATCAATTAGTACTGAAAACCCGTTTGGTGCATTATCTGTGGACTCTTATAAAAACAAGGACGACCCTGTTCCTCATATCTCACGGAAACCAAAGATTGTAGTGAGAAAAGCTGTTGAACATACATTGTCAGAGGAAAAAGGAGAGACTTATCAAAGTTCGATAAGTAGCCTTGGGGAATATAGCAGCACCACTGCTCACAGTGAAGACAGCTATATTAGTGTATCTAGCCGCAGTGGCTATCGACCTCACATGTCACAGGACATGAGATGGGAAGCAATAAACTTAGTTCAAAATCAGCACGGATGCTTGGGATTGAGACATTTCAAGATGCTGAAGAAACTTGGAGGCGGCGAAATTGGTACTGTATATCTCTCTGAGCTAATTGGTGCAAGCTGCCTCTTTGCAGTGAAAATAATGGATTATGATTCTTTGGCTAGTAGAAAAAAATTTTTGAGGGCTCAAACAGAGAAGGAGATACTGGAGATTCTGAATCACCCCTTCCTTCCTACACTCTATGCTCATTTTACGACCAATAAATTTTCATGTTTGATTATGGAACATTGCCCCGGTGGAGATCTTCATGTACTCCGTCAAAAGCAGCCGAAGAAAAGCTATCCTGAGCAATCTGCTAGGTAAATCAAATTTCCTTTCTCAAACTCTCTGTTGGTGCGTCAGGTCTTGCCTAAGTCAAATGCTCGATATTTATCTGATGGACAGTTTTTGTGCTTGTATATTTGTATTGAAAATCGAATCACTTAATCCAAACTTGGAGGTGCACTTTTTAGAAATTCAAATGGAAAGGGTTGGAAAAGTCCATGCCAAACAGTTCTCTTATCCCAGCTGTTTTTATCACCTTCCGAGATTTGGCTATGAAAATGTAGGACACATTTACCCTTACATAGGTTGAATGGTTCGATTTATGGCATTTAAACATGATATTTCCCATTCTATTAATATTGAATCTGGTGTTAAGTTAAGATCGTCGTTAGAATTTGAATAATATGTAAAAGTTTATGTTATACAGGTTCTATGTTGCTGAAGTCCTTCTCGCCCTGGAGTACCTTCACATGCTTGGAATAGTGTACAGAGACTTGAAACCTGAAAACATTTTGATTCGAGAAGACGGCCATATCATGCTATCTGATTTTGACTTGTCTCTCAGATGCAATGTAAATCCAATGCTACTCGAGTCATCTTCCCTGATAACCGAACCACCAAAGAAAACACCGAGTCCACTCTCAGGTTTCAGCTGCATCGACCCTTTATGCCTCCACCCTAACTTGCAACTTCCTTGTTTTACTCCGAAATTTTCATCAACATCAGCAAAGTCCCGAAAGCTAAAATCAGAACTAACTTCCCAGATCATTCCTTTGCCACAACTTGTAGTTGAGCCCACCAGTGCGCGATCCAACTCCTTTGTAGGAACACATGAATACCTGGCTCCCGAGATTATCAAGGGGGAAGGTCATGGAAGTGCTGTGGATTGGTGGATGTTCGGAATCTTACTCTACGAGCTTTTATATGGTAAAACACCCTTCAAAGGACCAAGCAACGCAGACACTATATCAAATATTGTGTCCCGATGCCTCAAGTTTCCCGACTATCCAACTATCAGTACTTATGCTCGAGATTTGATCACACGGTTGTTAAATAAGGAGCCGGAAAGTCGTCTCGGATCGGCAAAGGGCGCCGTAGAGATTAAGCACCATCCTTTCTTTGAGGACCTAAACTGGGCTTTGGTAAGATGTGCATCACCTCCAGAGGTGCCTAAGTTGTTTGATTTGGGAGGCTCAGTTTTTGAGAGTGTTTCTCATGGCATGAAGATGAAATGTGAGACAGAATTTGAGTACAGAGGAGATGAATTTGAGATGTTCTAGCAAAGATTAAATGTGGGAGAGAAATAGCTTAGTTATTCTTTTTGTTATATTTTGTAGTCGATATATTACATGTGTATATGTATCAGTCTCATATAAACACTGAGATTGTAGATAGACATGAAAATCCGAAAGTGGTCGCCCCGTAAAATTTCGAGAGGTTCGCAATATGTTATTTCTTAAAATACAAGTCATGTAAAACGTAATAGGCATATTGTAAGACCTCTTATCTTATGTCAATTAGTGGGAGAAGTGTAATGCAATCAGCATTTGCATAGTACAACAATTTGGAACGGATTGATATCCTTCAAATTCTCCTCCATGCAACATATACTCCTTGACTAAAGATTTTTACCCTCTTTAATATCTGTTTCTAAAATATAAGATGCCATTCTTATGGTAATCATTGACACTAGTAAATTCTTTTTTAATAATGTCATTATATTTAGACAGGTTTGTAATAAACAATGAATAGGAGGTGCCGTAAGTCAAAAATTGTAACATCTTTATCTCTGTTAAAAATAATGATGAGATGCATATCAAATTTTTATGACCTCTAACATGTGGGTTCATTTTTGAATCATATTTTTTTTAAGACATTGATGATCGTTAGATCTACTGACCTTATCGAGATCAACTGATGAGATAGTGTACTTTTCTTCACAAAATAGCAATTCTAATTGTGTTGATTTTGGAAATTTGTAAAATATATTTGGGAAAAAGAAATCAAATTTAAGAACTGTAAGCCATAATTTAATTGAAATTCAAATGAGAGGAACATAAAAAGGTACCAATCCTTTTTGTGGAAAATAGGATTTTCAACGTTATTATCTTAATTCCTATCTATCATTTGCACTCAACTTTTATTTTAATTGAACTTCAAAATAGCTATGTTATCCATATCTATTAATTATTGTCCCAGCCATGAGGTAAGGGTGATTCAAAATTTGAGATGGTTGTCTATGTTGAGGACCATCCAATACGAAACCATGGTTGAGTTTGTGCCTCCTTGGCTTTGGCTGCTTTACACTTCATTTTACTGTGGTGAGGCCCTCCATTTGTGATAGTATCCCCATCGTGATGTTTGAGTAATCTAATATTTTATTTGATATAACATTTGAAATATATATCTCCCACCATTTGGTACTGCTCTGACCAAAGACTTCGGTAACAAATTTTGGACGATAGACATCACATTTATTATCATGGATTTTTTGTCACTGCAAATCTGAACACCACAAGATGCGCAAATTCTGTTTTCATTAACTAATCGTAGGTAAAATGCACATAGGGTAAGTTTATGGCAGAAAATGTCTATACACAGTATAAATTGAGCCATAGCAATCTCAATACATTGAAATCATCAGAATCAGAGTCACCTTCTCAGGCATCATCCATTATCTGATCATTGTCATTGTCAGCTTCATAATATTCATCCTCTCGCTGGATTTGTTTGTCTCGTGTTTGTCCTAGAATGTCATTCCAGCAGAATGGTGTCACACTTCGTAAGTAGATAAAATTATATTAAATTGAAATACAAGATAAAAAAACAAATGACCAAACTTTTTCTCCAACAGTACATCAAGTACTTACGATCAATACGTTCATCGGGATTCTGCTCATCTTCATCGATATCAGGAATGTAAAAATCAGGCGGCACCTACAACAGGGTGGTAGACAGATTCAGTTTTTCCAATTCTCGGATTCTTAACAGTCATGACAAATAAAATCTATCTACTAAGTGATTCAAAGATGGTTTCGAAACTGCAACTAGATGTAGACCATGTTTGTCAGATAAAGATAGATATCACACTGAAGAAGAAAATCTATTACTCTCTTTCGCAGTCAGCCAGACTATGTGGATATCTGACCTTAGTTAATAAATAATTACTTACACCAGTGGTTATTAAATACAAAAATGTCCAATAAAATTAAGAAAGGTAGTCAAGAAAAACAAATCACATACTTGAGTTCAGAAAGAAATAGCAATTACGAGTTTGAGATATTGTTGTACTGACCTCATGCATCTGTACACCAGGAGCATGTTGGATGGAGCTAAGGTTTTCACAAACTTGTTGTCTGATTGAGTTGAGATATGATTTGGTATTCATATTTTCCTGTTCAATCAAAACTTTTTTATATAAGATACGAAAAACCACAATGTCATTGCTTCCTCATTCAAACCAAGATCCACATTTCTTGTGGTCAACACAGTACATAACACTAGCTTAAAGATTGTATCCATCAAAGCTTCATGTATTAGCTGACACAAGTCGATCAAGCAAGTAGCTTAAGGTATATGAGCAAATTAGAAAAGACAATTTACTCACCATGTGCCCACTTGGAGATTTCAATGAGTAATCTGGAGCAAAATATTTGATATAATCATTTTCTGGTATCTCTGTAAAATTAACATACTGTTATTTGAAAAAGATAAAAGAAATTGTTCTTCCCAGCTGTAAAAATTAAATGCAGTTATCTGATATAATTGATACAATAATTTTCTGGTATCTCTGTAAAAAAAAAAAAAAACAATACAGTTATTTGGAAAAGATAAATGAAGTTCTGCTCAGCAGTAAAGGACAAGATGATGATGGCTCAGTGAACTATATCTCGCAAAAGCATATGGATTTCAATATGCTAGGCATGCTATAATAACAAATATTAGCATAAAGCAGTAGACTAAACAAGTAGGCATGAAATCATTAAAAATGACAAGGAACTGTGGAGTGTCATGAATGATGGTTCTTCAAAACAAACAAGCCCAAACAATATAGGAATAATTTCCATGTGGTAATGAGTAAGCAAGTAGGTTGCATCTGTGAGATTAGCAACAGAATTCCAAGCATAGCATGACAACTTGTCTGTGAAACTGGTTACTGTCAAGAATCAAGATACGACTAGAGAGAAACCCATCTGTATATGCCCAGCACAGAGAGATAAAAACTTGAAATATCAAATTTGGCAAAAAGAAAATGAACGTGAAAGAATTTGGTTCTTGCATAGTTGCTGAAGTAAAACCGCCCATGCATCAAATTTGAGAGCTCTATTGAAATTAATAGAATAGTGATACCATATGAGAATATGATGGCATTTGGTTGCACTTTCAACTCAATTCAATCACATTCAATTTAAAAGTCATGTACAACTGTTCTTGGTATTTCAGTGTACATATTAAACTCAAATGTGAAATGTAATCAAAATGATATTTTCTATTGACTGAGTGAAAAAAGCTAAACAAAAAGAATCATTGCTTGGAAATAGTACGTAATTTGTCTTTTGAATAGTTGATTTATAGTCCGAAATAATAACCTGACAGATATTTTTTTTAGAAAAAATTGACTTAAATTTTTGTTGAATTGGAATTATTATTGTTGGGATGTCTGTGAAAAGCGAGGGTCCAAGGGGTCATATGCACTTAAAAATACAAAACCAGATACAAGAATTAAAATAAAACAAAACTCATAGGCATACCACTAGGTAGCTCCACACCTAGAAGCGCTCCCGTCTCTACAGTCCAACATCTAGCAACATTCTCTTTAGTGTATCCTCCACCTCCAGTTACCTGCGAGAATAAAACATTTTATAGTCGACCTAAAATTCATATATAACAATTAAGTTTATCCTCATCAACCTACCAACAAAGGCAAATTGAGCTGCTTCACAAATTTAACACAAGCTGCATGGCCTGTTGTAAGAATTCAATGCAAGTAGTTAATACCCAAATAAATTGCTTAATAGGCGAGGAAAAAGCATAACTCATAAGACAGAGCACATAACAAAATGATAATTGACAATAAACAAAACAGGATAAGAATAAAAACTGTTTCAATTACAAGCAGAGCACCATCAATCGAAAGGTTGAAGCAGCCCAATCTATCCCCAGCAAGTGAATCTGCTCCACATTGGAGAACGATTGCTCCAGGAACATAGCAGTCCATAACCTTTGTTATAACCTGTATTACTACAGATTAGAAGCCTAAAATTATCAATTCCTAAAAAGAAACTTCTTGAAAATAAAGTTTACAAAAATGTTACCGTCTTGAAGAGACGTAAAAAGCTGCCATCATCTATTCCATCCTTGAGAGGGACATTTATAGCATAAAATTTGCCTTCTCTCTCCCCTACATCCTTCAAGATTATTTCAACAAATGCATTAAATTTCTTTAATAACAGCATGCAAGTCTTAAATTAGACTAAGGAATCACAGAAACTATCCTAAGAGCTTTTAAAGTCATCCACGGACTACTAAGCCAATGCGTTTAAATCATAACAACGTAACAAACATACATATATACACAGCACAGCCAACAGCGTCCAAAAGTCACATTGGGGAATTCATTTGATACTCGGAGTTAATATTCAAGTTCAAATCTAAGGATAATACTACTCAAGTATAAACAAATTTGACACCTAAATGGGAACCATTTTAGGTTCTGCATACAAGCCTGGTAACCACACATTTTATATTTAATTTTCATGAGTGTAGAATTCTATTAAATAGAGAAGGCATATTTTATTTAAATCATGCTGGTCAGGCTCACACCCAAGATTCAATCGTGGTGAACAGATGAGAAGTGCAATGACTAAACATAGCCAGGTATTTAAGTACTTGAGACATTGAATAGATGATGTACGAAGGGACATATCTTCTCTGGAACTAAATTATCAACATGTTTTATATGCATTGCATACAGAACACTGTGTATTCTTGGACAAAATGTCTACATTAAAGGGTACACCCAAAGCTCAAATCCTAGAGGAAGTACCTTAACATCACCTGTTCCAGGAAAGAACAAGTCTCCATATTTGTGAAAACTGACAGTCATTACCCTGTATGTCACAAGTTTAATTGAAATACCAAAGAAGTTCATGAGACAAATAACAGGTCATATCTATATTGGTACATCAAAGGCCAACAGTTATCAAAGAGAGCCTAAACAAAAAAGTTTTAAGCTACTCATGTAACAAGGTTTACATCAAAGTCAGATACACATCATATTAAGCCAAAGTAGTTCTCAAAGGCGTAAGTGTGTTCAAACAGTAATTAACGCCAGCCCCTTGTAAAAGTTACCAGAACACCCAAAACAAAGGTAAGTGAAAAAATATGCAGAGGCGTTAGGAGTACAATGTACCAATTACAACTAAAATTTACTGCTACATCATTATTTATTATTCTTCTCCGAACTTTTGGGGTATACCTATTTACTAAAGAAAAACATATTATAGCAGACGGAAGAAATAGGACTCATATACAGAACATCTTTATTCTCGATTCTTTACTTATCTTTTTCACATTTATCATACGCAGTATATATTCAATCCACCTGTTCAGTTTAATTTCTGCCCGTGTGTAATTCCAACCAATTTGATGATGGAGGAAGAATGGACGTAGTCCAGTTGTGTGCACTTAATCAATTTTTAAAACCCCTATTTAGTAGGATAAGTTTGCCATTCATATCAAACATGCTAGATTCGTGCCAAC
Organism: Dorcoceras hygrometricum; assembly: GCA_001598015.1. NCBI lineage: Eukaryota > Viridiplantae > Streptophyta > Magnoliopsida > Lamiales > Gesneriaceae > Dorcoceras > Dorcoceras hygrometricum. The sequence continues at coordinate 94,840 of KQ995304.1, forward strand.
TGTGTTACTGGAATGGCACTCTCCCGTTAATAACAAATAAAACATCTTCTTATGAGGACATCTTCTCTTTGACGGTATTATGCATGAAACATTCAACATTAATAAGATACACATTGTTAGCATCTTCAGTTGTGTATATGACTGTCTTAACACCTGTCAGTGAAATAAAAGGCTTCTTCAACGCCGTCACCATGATGCACATCAATATCAATATACAGCACGCGGGCATGATACTTCAACAGCTCCAAAATTCCCAAAACTAAGTCATTGATATAACAAAATCCAGATGCCTCACACTTTTTGGCATGGTGCAATCCACCAGCCCAATTTACGGCAACATCACAGAGCTGATTATTTAATCTCCGGGCAGCATCTGCCACAAAAATCAACCAAGATCATTGAGGTTTGTTCAACTTCAAACTTTGGGTGGAAAAGTAGAAAACAATTACCATAGGATTACCTATAGTTCCACCAGCATAGAGTTGGCAAAACTCGAAAAGGTTGTCAAAGACTGGACAATCTTCTCCAAGATTATCTAAGGAACAAAATAAGTGGACAAATTTATACGAAGCAAACTATTTCACGTACTAAAATTCAGGCAGATAAGTTGTAGTCTGAAAGTTGAGCAAAACCATTATTCAGAAGTTTTTGTTCCATGAGTTAGGAAATCAGAAGGCGAGATGGCTTGGCTAAGTTTTTGTTTTTCTGTTGTCATATTCCCCATGTAAGAACAGTCAGTAACATCTCGTTTTAAATTTTAAATATATGTTCCCTGTATTCTTACATTTTAAGTATCATCATTACTTATTAACTAAAATCTTTCATAAGATGGAAAAAGATCTAGAGACATATAAATTTGTAAGTATTATGATTTAACAAATAAGGCCTGACATGAATTTAAAGATCACAATTCGATTCCGCGGAAACAAAATGAAATATTCATTTTATGAAAAATCCCACTTCTCAGATGCAAGTAAGACACAATTTTCGTAACCACAAAATGATGAAGCCTTCGGACCATTTCAAGGTCTGCTACATTTTGAATACGTAAAATCTATAAAAATTTAAAACCTTACATTTTTTCATCTCGCTCGAGAACAAACTCTGAGTGTCCGGGGTGATTCGCTGCAGAAACTCCACATAATCCGGAGAATGAAACTGAGCTAGCTCCACTGGGTATGCTTTATGAGGCCTCTGAATATCAAGACAAAATTTGAGTAACATAAACCCAGCAAATTAATATATAAAAGCTAAAATTAGATGAAATGTTGCAACGAACATAAATTTCCATCTTCTTATGGAGCTCATAAGCGAGAACCAAATGGTGAGTCATACATAACCGGTGCGGCTTCATTGGGTGGTTCGGCCCAAAGTACACGTTCCCCACATCCCCTGCGGAGATCAATTAATTCCGTAAGTCCGCTTCACATCTTTATAACATATACAAATCACGAATGAAAGAAGATCACGAGAAAAGAAGCAGAAACCGTCATAGAAATAGGAGATCCTGTCCTTGTTGCGCATGCTAGAGTGAGGCCTGCTCGGTGAAGAACACCGATTGAAGATTGATGTTCTTATTCGCCCGGATTTCTTCAACAAAAGTAGAATTCGGCCACTTCCCTGGCAGAGTTCGGGAGAAATTCGAAAATCACCGGTCTTGCAGAAACAAAACCCTAGTTGATTTGGGAATCAGGGTTTCGGCAAGTGTATCCATTGATCGGAAAAAACCCAGGTTAAAATCTGAAACAATCTAATTCCTAAATTAGATGAGCAAATAAACTAGTCGTTAAGTGTTTGGCCTACGTTTCACATTTTACAATGTAATATTTATATAAATCAAGTTCTACTTATTAATCAAGTATACAATAGTTTATTAAACTAAACAACTTACATCCATTGTTTAATTGTTAACATGGACATAGATTAAGAAAATTAAGATTATACATTAAATGTAAAAAAAATGAATAAACATTGTGGTTCAGTATTTATGGAATTGAAATATAGCATATGGTTAATTTCATTTTGAATACCTAAAATCATTTAAACACATTTTACTGAATTATTGGATCATACGCACTCTTGTTTCATATTTTGAGAATGATTAAATCTATATTCTAGGGATCTAATCGACTTTGTTTGTATCATTTTATGCATGGGAAATGTAGAAAACTATGATGAATCTTGGTATTGTCTCCATCAGGATAATTGACAAGATGAATTTGGTCATTTTTTTTTTAAAGCTAAGCCTTGCATTAAAATTTTCTGTCTTTGGCTAATGTTAAATATTAGAAATAGGATAACTGGGGGTTCTTTTGACTTCTTGAACTTCCAAATTATCATCATAAATAGTAATTGTCTATATTAATAATAAAAAATGCAGGTAATGCACACTTAACATTGCATAATTTCTTGTTAAGCTCTCCCAGCAACCGGAGAGGCCTAGTTAATACCATCTCCACCGTATAGGAATAAGCCATGCAAGACGATCAAGTACCAGTAAGTTGGAGTTAATTATGTGAAAGAAGGCTGCTTTCTGATACTGATATCTATACCAGGTGTACTCACAGGAAGAGGGACAAGAAAACCGGATAATAAGTTCCATAATCCGAGAAAAAATGGTATGTCCGGCGGTCGTTTGGTGCCTGCCACCATACCATCGATGACCTTGAACTTCATGATTGCATTTTGATACTCTTCTCTGATCACCTCTGAGCACATGAGATATTTATTTTTATTATCTAATAAATTTATCAAAATCGGGTGCTTTAAGAGAGTCGGAGTAAACGCACTCGTTGGGCTTGGGGGCCCGCATTCATAACCAGAGAGTTCAACTTCTAAAAGTTTTCGTAGTCAAATAACCGAGAATCCCTCTGTATGTCGTCTCCAGCCAGAAAATCCATTGAGTAAAATATGCTACAAAGATTGCGAATGCTTTTCAGTAATCAACAAATGATTCTGAGTTCAAATTTTTAATACAAGATTTAAAGCATCCACGTTCTGGGTTAAAAACCAACTATATTTTTAATGTTATCTCTTTTCTTTCTCAAATTGTTTTGGCCACAAATCCAAATCTAGTCTAACCATCGGCAAATAAAATCAATTTTTTTTAGAAACTATCGACATGACCCGCCCACTAACTAGTGACACATCGCCTAACTAAATGGGAGGGATTGTGGATTCAAGATCGCACGGAATCTGACCATTAATACCTACGAATCACCAATTTCTAACCAACGAAAATAGAGTGGATTTAACGTAAAATCCGCCGTCAAAGAAGTAATTTGTGCTGAGTTAAATTAATCGATGCTATATTGAATATTGCTCAAGTGCGGAGAAAAATATAATCCATCATTAAAATATATATTAACAACATAATACACACTCCACAATCGAATAATAGCAGGATAACATGTATATGTTATGTGTTTATACAGTTGGTTTATTAGGTAAATATATGTTGATTTTAGCTTAATTCTTACATGATCATGATTGAGTCATTTGTTGTTGCCCTCCTAAGGTCGATATATAGATGACTTTTGGTTTTGCATGTAAAGTCAAAATATTTGACAACGTTAAGCGTTAAATTAAGACAATATAACATATTACCATGTCAATAATTCTTTCGAGAAAGGAGGACTTTGCATTTGTCCTAAGGAACAAAAATGGTCAGACTGGAGGTTGAAGATCTTTCCATTATAGCAAGTAGTATAATTTAGGAAGTTTTAAATTATGTTTGCATTCGAGGACTGGATTTAGTCCAAAGACATATAAATTGTATAAAGGTTGAAAGAAAGTAACATACTCACATCATTAGTTTTAGGTGCATTTTGAATATGTTGGTTTTGCAAGAAGAATCCCTTGTGACTTTCTGTACGTATGAAGTTACTATTTGGTCGATGGCCAACTTCGTACTATTCATATAATATAGTACTATATTAGGAAGGAAAAAGATAAAGTCCCATCATCTAAGTTTAATTCGACAAAATTTTGATAGTCTGATCCTAATGCAATATCTTTGACATCTATGATTGCAATGATATAATATCAATAAGGCAGCGTTTGATACGGTGGATTAACGTGGGATTGATATTCAATCCCACGTTTGGTTCGATTTTTACCCAATTTCTATCAATCCTTCACCGCGTGATTGGGCAGATTTCACCTTCCAGCGGCGTGACAATAATCCCTTCAATTTTGGTGGGTTACTTAATCCGCATACGCTGATTTGAAGAAATTGGCCAAACTTTACCGATTTATCCCTGTTAACCCTATTATATACACCCAGATCCATAGATAAAGATTTCAATTCGGCTGCTCTCTTCCTACGTTATCTTGGAGAATCGTGTTCCTTCGGCTGTTGAAGAATCGTGTAGGAGAACGACGCAGGTAAATTCCGAAGGATAATTTTTGTGTTACCCAGGCGTTGTATCTCCTTCAATAATTTGTTCTGAGAAATCGTTTAGATGGTGCAGAAAATAAATGTATGTGGATCGTGTACCTCCTCTTGTAGGCTGTAGCAACCAGGAAAATTAGTTGAATCAGAAGTAGAACACATGAGGTAGGAATTTTCTCTCACCTTCAAATCTCTGTTCCTGTAACTTCCGCCATTTTGTCTCTTCATTCTGATAAACTAGGATTGAATTTCAATTTCTCGTTTTTTTTACTTAAACTAAGCTGTTTTTCCTCTCTTTTGCTCATAAGTATGAGGAATCTGCCATTTTGCTGGTGATCGAAGTATTAATGGATGGTATATATCGAATTAGTGTCGTTTGTCTGTCTTCGTTTATTTTGACTTTCAAGGAAAGTTGGGCTGAGAAAATCATTTAGTCTGTCATGATGCAGAAAAACAATATCCTACGGCTTGAATTAGGGAAGAGACATTGAACAAAGCATTAGGATGATAGAATTTAAGCTTGTCAGCCTCGGTGTTGAAAGTGTACCAAAGCAAAGAGCTTCTTGGCGAAGAAATCTCCCTGCAATTTCCTTAATTGCAAAAATAGCATCTTGAACAACCTCACTAATTATTCTTTTGTACTCTGTATTTTTGTGGTATGGCGTGGCATGCAGGATGCTTCTTTAACATGGCAGAATCAAGAAATCAGAAGATATAGATGTTGAAATGGAGGAAGGCCCCTGGCAGGGAAGAAACTGTGGCCACACATTACGCCTTTGGCCCAGTCGAAGATGATATAATCATAAAGCACAGGCTTCTGACCCGTACAACAACAACAAGAGGTGAACCTCCTTTGAAGAAACTGCAGAAGAAGTTCACGTCTTTTGTGCTTGAGGTAGAGAAAAGAGGCTGATAACTATGGCGACTGCGAAAGGCTTGCAAAAGCTTTCCCGCAAGAGCTAAATACTTTTGAAATTCCGTTGCTTAAAAGTAAAGCGGTTATTGATGCAAACATCAGAGAGAAGGAGAACTTGAATGAGTTAAAAGAAGAGATAAATAGACAGAAGAGTAAGCCGTTCTCCTTGCTGATCTCCAGAAAGTTCTCTATTTCCTTGTAAAATTGTGCGTATAGTGGTTGTGATTCTATGTGCTACTGGCACATGGTTGAATTACATTTCTTAATTTGTCAAAGGTTGGGATTCTGTGCAATCCATTGTAGCATGAGTTAACAGCTTTCACTTGTTACACGATTCATTTCTAAATTAACGTTTAATTACCTGTTCGATTCTGGAATGAACATGAAACATTTCAAGGGATACGTCACTGGTCATTTTGTAGTAATAATGAGGAGATATTCAGTAGCAACAATATTGGACAGTACCAATGCTGTGAATTAACAAAGCCCAAAAAGGGGACGTAGGAGACGAGGGCGTGATTTTGGGAATCCCAGCTGCTATCTCGACAACACTGTGTGCTGCAATTAATTTAAGTTAGAAGGGCAATTTGGTAAAAGATTCAGCCAATCCAGATTTTAATCTATCCATTTAAAATCGAACCAAACACAATACTACAAATCTCTGATATTAATTATCATACACATATTTTTTAATTATCATTCAAGTTATCTATCACATCCTACCTACCAAGCGCAGCCTAAATGTAAACACGGCTACTATCATGTGCAAAAAAAGGAACTTTTTTTTATGGACAAATACCATTTTTATTTCCAATAACTTTATAAAAACTTTTCCATCCAATCATAAAAAAACGACTTGCTGGATGTTACCATTTTATATAAAACGATATTTTTAATGTTCAATACAAGTCTCTGATAAAATTCTTCAAAAAGGGGGTTGCCTAAGCAATCATAGAATTTAAAGGGTTGGCAAATGAGAGAAGTGTGGCACGCGCCACCGCCCGTGTGAACTAGCGACATAGTGGGTCACGCGCCACCAAACATTAGACGAAATAAACAAAGATTTGTTCTGGGAGCGAAAAAGTGGGCCAAATTAAGTCAAATGGTCAGCTAAATACCGCCACGAATCCAAACTGTCACTAGGAGAAACTTATTTTTTTATTGGTAAAAATTATTGCCTCCTTACTCGACTTATATAAAATAATAGCACCGACGTGTAATTCATATTAAATCTTCTGATATCAAGTAGCTTTTGTATTAAAAAATCTAGAAATTATATCATAATTAAAAAGCTCGAAAGATGAGATTTTTAATACTTTTACATACATGATGTTTAATCAGAAAGTCCATTTAATGTCTATTTATGCTGAATAATATTCGTATGAAACATATAAAGAAAGATTATATATAATAGCTTAAAAATTTTAGAAATTATATGCTAATATACTTTTAGTTATGGCGAAAAAATTAAATTTTAATTAATTAACTATGGATAATTTCCCAATATTTCCGACGTGGACATTTGAGACACTGTATCAAAATCAACGTCCCAGATTTAACAAATCCATATACTCCATCCGATCACTTGCCACCCTCGGAATATTTAAACTTCGCCTTTTTCATCCTTTGGAACCTCTCTCTGTTGGCTGCCTACTTTTGACCGGCCCTCAAACTCCATTATAACAATATATACACACATGTGTGAATGATGTCCAGACCAAGAAAATTGGTGCGCTCCCATTTTCCTTAGTTTCAACGAAAGTAAGTGGTACAGAAACTACACGAGGTCTTTGTTAAAAAAAAGGAAAAAAGAACTACACGTAGTAATTATTCCGTTATTCATTCTTATTACTTTATATATATAAGCAACCATCTTTATGATGAAACAAGAAAAGGGTTGCTGAGGAAGGAGCTAAAATTAAAAAGATAGAGCTGCAGTTAAATTTCGGTCATCATGGCTGCGGACGATCTGTCCCGGGCAATGAGCAGTAGTAGGCGGAGCTGGAGATCGCAGAGTATAAGGGAGGTGTGGCAGGGGCCTCCGGACGTGTTCTCAAGGAACAGCACGCGGCGGCAGGAGGTGGACGACGAGGAGGAGCTGAAATGGGCCGCCATCGAGCGGCTGCCGACGTATGATAGGCTGAGGAAAGGGATGCTGCAGCAGGTGATGAGCAATGGGAAGGTGGTGCGTGCCGAGGTGGATGTGGCGAATCTTGGCGTGCAGGATAAGAAGGTGTTGATGGAGAGTATTCTTAAAGTCGTCGAAGAGGATAATGAAAAGTTTCTTCAGAGGCTCAGAAACAGAACAGACAGGTTCAACTTTGCATATGTTCATTAAGTACAGTATAGTGGGTTTTTGCTTTCAATGTTACGAAAATACTTGCATCTTTGAGAGTTTCTTGATCTTCAGATGAGAGAAGGAACCCGTAAAGTTGGCTAAGATTTTTAAATAAAATCATGTTTACCAGGACACTTGGTTGATGCAAGGGAATCCTTTGTGTTCTTCTGAGTTGATTAAATCTGGCTGATAGTATGATGATCATTAAACAGGGTAGGAATTGATATTCCAAAGATCGAAGTGAGGTTTCAGAATCTATCCATAGAGGGAGATGCATATGTTGGAACAAGAGCACTTCCAACTCTGCTCAATTCAACACTCAATACGATAGAGGTATTTAATTGTTTGATTTCTTTCGAGATTCTTAAATAAGAAAAGAAGATTATCAATAGATCTAATGATCAGCTTAAACTTCATGATTCCGATAGGGAGCTCTCGGTATGATTGGCCTTTCTCCATCAAAAAAAAGAGTTGTGGAAATACTTAAAGACGTTAGTGGAATTGTAAGGCCATCGAGGTATGCTCATATATCCTTTTACATTTCTCTATTTGATTCAGTTCTTTCTTTTCATTGCTGGTTTTTACAATTCTTTTGGTTTTCGTTTCAGGATGACTCTGCTGCTGGGGCCACCGGGTTCGGGGAAAACGACACTTCTAAAAGCACTTGCAGGAAAAGCCGATGATGATATGAGGGTATATGTTCGAAACATTGTTTCCAAGATCCTGCCATAATTTTGTTTACTTTACATTATCCTGACCTTAAGTTTCATACCAGGTGACTGGAAAAATCACATATTGTGGGCATGAGTTTCATGAATTTGTGCCTCAAAGAACCTGTGCTTATATCAGCCAGCACGATCTTCACTATGGTGAAATGACAGTTCGCGAGATACTGGATTTCTCGGGCCGATGCTTAGGGGTTGGAACGAGGTATGATTTGCTGACAGAGTTATCAAGAAGAGAGAAAGAATCAGGTATCAGACCAGATCCTGAGATTGATGCGTTCATGAAAGCCACAGCTATGGTTGGTCAAGAAACAAGCTTGATTACCGATTATGTACTAAAGGTGCGTCTTTTTCGCCCATTTTACTGCATCCCAAGTTTGTTCTTTAGATTAGAAGAAATGGTTGACGTAAGATTTTTTCAACAGATTCTTGGACTGGATATCTGTGCTGACATTTTGGTAGGAGATGAAATGAGAAGGGGAATTTCAGGCGGACAAAAGAAACGTGTGACCACCGGTACGTGTTCCCACAACAATTTTTAGGCCTGAGAGTTTTATGTTTTCGTGTCTCTTACAACGATGATGAGTCGGTTGTTTAGTCAATATTTTTGGCGAATCCTAGGTGAAATGTTGGTTGGACCGGCAAAAGCATTCTTCATGGATGAAATATCAACAGGACTGGATAGCTCCACGACTTTCCAAATCGTCAAGTTTATGAGACAAATGGTTCATATCAATGATATAACCATGGTCATATCTTTGTTGCAGCCTGCCCCTGAAACATATGAACTATTCGATGATGTTATCCTTCTTTCAGATGGTCAGATTGTTTATCAGGGTCCTCGTGAAGATGTGCTCCATTTTTTCGAGTACATGGGATTCAAATGTCCGGAAAGAAAGGGAGTTGCAGATTTTCTACAAGAAGTTACTTCAAAGAAGGATCAAGGTCAGTATTGGTGCAGGAACAATCAACCTTATCAATATATCTCCGTACCTCAGTTTTCAAGGGCATTCACTTCTTTTCGAACCGGGCAACAGCTTGTTGAAGAACTTAGAACTCCTTATGATAAATCAACAGCTCATCCAGCTGCTTTAGTAAAACAGAAATACGGAATCTCAAACTGGGAGCTTTTCAGGGCTTGTTTCGCCAGGGAATGGCTTTTGATGAAGCGTAGCTCATTCATATATATCTTTAAAACTACACAGATAACGATAATGGCGACCATAGCCTTGACAGTGTTCTTAAGAACGGAGATGAAAGCCGGAACGATGGCGGATTCTTCTAAATTTTTGGGAGCATTGTTCTTTAGTCTTATTAATGTGATGTTTAATGGTATGCAAGAGCTCGCAATGACGGTTTTCAGGCTCCCTGTCTTTTTCAAACAAAGGGATTCATTGTTTTATCCTGCTTGGGCTTTTGCCTTGCCAATTGGGGTCCTTCGAGTTCCGATTTCAGTGATGGAGTCTGGTCTGTGGATTGTCTTGACGTACTACTCTATTGGCTTTGCACCCTCGCCAGCAAGGTAATTACAAATTCACAAAATGATGGCAGTGCATGTTTACAATAGATAGGTTTTGATGGTGTCTCTCACTCTGTCCTACAGAATACATTTACACATAATGGATATTTTGAAGCTATGTTTTGAATAATTTTCCTTCGTCTTTTGCCTTTTCAGATTTTTCAAGCAATTCCTGGCATTTATCGGGGTACACCAGATGGCGCTTTCTTTGTTCCGTTTCATCGCAGCAGCTGGAAGAACTCAAGTTGTCGCAAACACACTCGGATCCTTCACCTTACTACTGGTGTTTGTCCTAGGAGGCTTTGTCGTTGCGAAAGGTTGGTGATCACATAACTTCTCGAGTAATATTTCCTACCTTGGCCGAGAAACCAAGAATCTGGTGATAAAATGCAATGTTTCATGTCTTATATAGATGACATTCAAGATTGGATGATATGGGGATACTACATTTCTCCTATGATGTACGGCCAAAACGCCATTGCCATCAACGAGTTCCTCTCTGAGAGATGGAGTACAGTAAGTTCTCCACGATGTCAGCTGCAATTTCCTGTGCATTATGCAACCTTTGATGATGGTTTTTATGATCACTTTTGTCTCAGCCTACGAACGGAACCGAACCAACTGTGGGGAAAACTCTTCTCAAGGACAGAGGCTTATTTACAACTGAAAGTTGGTACTGGATCTGCATCTTTGCTCTTTTCGGGTTCACTGTCCTGTTCAACGTTCTATTTATTGCGGCTTTGACATATTTAAACCGTAAGTCGGATACTTCCATTCAATGGTAGTTCAAGTCCTATGCTAACAGTGATGATTATTGACCTCCAACCATATCTGGGTTCTGTGTTCAATCTCAGCTCTGGGCGATAATAAAGCTGTCATAGCAGATGATAATGAGGAAAGCAGGAATAGTTTCTGTGTTCTCGGGGATCTTATGCTGCCTATAATGCACTTTACTACTGTATTTTCTCTGTCGCATTGCCTAAAACTTCAGCTAGTGTTACAATGATGTAAGTCCAGTCTTTTAAACCACAAAGTAACGGTGGAGGTGATTTGTTTGCATTTTTAACAAATTAAGATTTCTTTGGCATGTGACCAAAAACATTTAGTTTTTGACAAACATTATGAAACTTCGCATCCTTGCTCCTTGGATCTTGGCTCCATGCTTGCTAGGCAGCAACCTAAGTACTATCTTTTCATAGTTGTGTCATATAACAACCACATATGATAGAGCAAATGTTGTTGCTGCAATTTCTGATCGTGAAACGGTTTTGTGTAGGAAATGAAAACTCAAGGGGTTAATGAGGAGAGGCTTCAGTTACTACGAGACGTCAGCGGTGCTTTCAGGCCCGGTATTTTAACCGCATTGGTAGGTGTTAGTGGAGCTGGGAAGACAACCTTGATGGACGTTTTAGCCGGCAGAAAAACAGGGGGATATATCGAAGGAACCATAAACATTTCAGGTTACCCAAAAAACCAAGAAACCTTTGCTCGAGTCAGTGGTTACTGTGAACAGAACGATATCCATTCACCTTATGTTACTATATATGAATCACTCCTTTATTCTGCTTGGCTACGTCTTTCTGCTGATGTAAATACAGAAACACGAAAGGCAAGAAGCCGATACAACCACTTTATTCCCTTTAAACTTACGCCACTCGATGGTAGTGTTGAGTTTGAATGAATTTGTTTTCATGTTTCAGATGTTCGTGGAGGAGGTAATGGATTTAGTTGAGCTCAAGTCTTTGAGAAATGCTCTTGTTGGGCTTCCAGGAGTCGATGGTCTTTCGACGGAACAGAGGAAAAGGCTTACTATTGCTGTTGAGTTGGTTTCGAATCCTTCTATAATCTTTATGGATGAACCAACTTCTGGGCTCGATGCAAGAGCTGCTGCCATTGTTATGCGTACGGTGAGAAATACAGTGGATACAGGCCGAACCGTTGTCTGTACAATCCATCAACCTAGTATAGACATTTTCGAAGCTTTCGATGAGGTATAGCCTATCACTTGAAGACAGTTTTCGTAAGTTAAATTGCATCTTTATTTGGTTTTAACGATTTTGCGATGACGACTCCTTTCAGCTCCTGCTCATGAAGAGAGGTGGACAGGTGATTTATTGCGGACCCCTAGGCAACCAATCTCACGAACTTATTGAATATTTTGAGGCAAGTTTTTGTTCGTTTCTTGGTAGTTGGTTCACACAAAAAAATTTCACACCAAATAAGAGAAAAAACGGATGCCATTTTGATCAAACAGGCCATAGAAGGCGTTCCGAAGATTAAAGTGGGTACTAATCCAGCTACTTGGATGTTGGACGTCAGCTCTGCTACTGTCGAGGCACAACATGGTGTTGATTTTGCAGAAATCTACTCCAAATCTGGCCTTTACCGGTAAACAAATGAACATCCCAACTCACTGAGACAGTGTATATAAGTACATTTTCTTCAAGAACACTATGGAATGGTGTGGCTTATGTTTCTTGATTTGCTGACAAATTTTCAGGAGGAACCAAGATTTGATAAAGGAAATAAGCATACCAGCACCAGGGTCTAAAGACCTGTTCTTCCCTACCCGATACTCGCAATCTTTTCTAACTCAATGCAAGGCGTGCTTCTGGAAGCAAAACTGGTCATACTGGAGGAACTCACAGTACAACGCCATTCGGTTTTTCACAACCATCATCATCGGCATTATGTTTGGAGTTATCTTCTGGCAAAAGGGTGATAAAATGTAAGCAAAAATCTCTTCAAGAAAGGAGTATGCGAAACATGTGGTCTTGATTAAAATTTCGTTCATTTTCCCTCTTTACAGAAGCCAACAACAAGACTTGCTTAATCTGCTGGGAGCTACATATTCTGCAGTTATGTTCTTGGGAGCTGCCAATGCTTCGGCCGTTCAATCAGTCGTGGCAATCGAGAGAACGGTGTTTTACCGTGAAAGGGCCGCAGGACTGTATTCAGAGTTGCCATATGCCTTTGCTCAGGTAAGAAAGGCCATGCTTCTTCAGCTTTTGGGATTGGAATACCACATATTGTCAAGAAATAATTCGAACCTTTTCACGTGCTTATAGGTGGCAATAGAGACTCTTTATGTTGTGGTGCAGACTCTTGTTTACTCTCTACTTCTTTACTCCATGATTGGATACCACTGGACTGGAGAAAAATTCTTTTACTTTTACTACTTCATATTCATGTGCTTCACTTACTTCTCAATGTATGGTATGATGGTCGTCGCGCTGACTCCCGGTCACCAAATCGCTGCCATTGTCATGTCATTCTTCCTAAGTTTTTGGAACTTATTCTCCGGTTTCCTCGTTCCTCGTCCTGTAAGTATAGATACTCGCCTTTTTCGCTATGACATCAGTATCAGAAAGCATTCTCACATAACTCGAACTTATTGCTGCTTGGTCATTCTGCAGCTTATTCCAATATGGTGGAGATGGTATTACTGGGCCTCTCCGGTTGCTTGGACGATATACGGTGTTTTCACATCCCAGCTAGGCGATGTGACCAGTGATTTGGAACTAGCGGGCAACCTTGGAAAGACAACAGTGAAGGAATTCTTGAAGGATGGCCTGGGCTATGACCATGACTTCCTTCTTCCTGTCGTTTTCGCGCATGTGGGTTGGGTTCTTCTATTCTTCTTCGTGTTCGCCTATGGCATCAAGTTCCTTAACTTCCAAAGGAGATAGAAATTTAAGGAACTTGCTGTGTTTATGTATATAGTAACTACATAGACTCTCAAAAAGTTTTCGTCTTGGATTATTAGTTTGTTGTCACTCAAGTTTTGAAGATGTATAATGTTTTTGTCTCAGTTTACTACCATTTTTTGTATTGTTTTGTCTGATACTAATTTATAGTGGAAGTTTCCACTACACACATTTTCATACTGTGATTCTTGAAGCAATTATTAGTTTTTCGAATATATAGAATCCGTAATTAATGTTCCCATTTGTGTCGTCTAAAATATGTCTCATATTTGGAATGCTAAAATTATTTTTAAAAAAAAGCCAATATTCTCACCATAATGTTTGATAATATAGTTATTATGAACTGTTGTAAGTAAAGTAAAACGAACGTTTTAAGTTAATATATGATACATACTAAAATGTTCACCTCGACGCCCGAAATGTAACTCATAGGAGTGACATTCATCATCCCGACGCCCTTTGACCCGCTATACCATTACCAGCTCGGGAAGGCGTTCTGTTAATAAGAAGCGTCACCTCGGGGTCTCTTGATATGATAATTCGCGCATCCCGATCTAATGGCGCGACGGGCGACAAACCGATCCCACACGAGCAACTTGATAGGCAACTTGACCCTCTTGTTCGACCAATGTACTGACATGTATTAAGAAAAATCATCCCTTTCTGCAGAGGGTAGATGAGAGAACATATCAGGCCCACCCAAATTCATAATTACTTGGACAGGTACGTTCAACCACTTTCTCTTACTTATAAATACTCAGGTAAATCTCCTTTCTGATTCATTCGACAAATTCATCCATTCTACTCGTATTTATTTCAAAACGCTTATTCTAACTTAAACATCGGAGGGCCTTTGTCGAGATACCCCCGACTCCCTTTGACCTATTTTTGTGTTGACATGATACTACTGGTAGAACGCACCCCGACCTATCCAATTAAGTCACACGCCGCCCGACCTACCAAGTTAAAATTAGTGCGTCTCCCGATCTGGTGAATCCTACGTTCGGAGGCTCATTGACTGGACGAAATTCGGTTACATCAATATAGTTTCCAAAAAACGGGGAATTTGAATTAGCGTATGAGATCAGTTCTATTAAATTAGAGAAATCTTTTAAATTTTGAAATTGGAAAGACGCTTTAGTATAGAGGTAAAGGTAACATACACTTTATTTATTGAAAATGACAAAAAGAAAAGGCTTAAGCAAGCTTAAGGTTCAACGAGATCGATCGATTTTATTTCTAAAACTGCGAGAACCTCTCTTAATCGGTTCCAATATTTTCCAGGCTAAAACCTTGAAGCCACTCGGAACCGTTCTATCAGTAAAATTTTGGATCAGTTCTCTTACTATTCGAATCAGTTGTGGGTATGATTAGGTGCTAATAAAAAATTTTGACAATGTCCCTTAACGACCTTGTCCGGGACTCAAACTGGCTTAGGGTAGAAATTCATGGAACCACTCCGAACCGCTCCCATCTGGCCGGTTCTAGACTCCAATTTATTTAACTTTACAATAGCGTACAATCTATCAAAACATCAAACAAAATACAACGTTTTGTTCTCAGAAGATCCTTTTAAATTTTCTATGAGTGGTCTTATCTATATGATGAGAGACACAATAAAGTAGACCGAGGGACATGTGCTTCTGGAAAGTCATGCACGTAACTAACCAATAAAATGCGATAATTATTACATTGAGAAAGTACTTTCTAATTAACTTAAACCGAAAAATGATCAACAAATAAATTTACCAGTGCATATATCTATAAAGTATGTAACTTTCGAATTCATTGATAACGCATTTCTCCTCCGTTCCGATTTCGCAGCTTAATTAGGAATTAGATATTCGAACTTTCGTTTATAAAATTTTAGAATTTGATATGGTTTTAATTATTTTATTTCCTCAAGAATTCGAACTCCTCTTCGTCATTTGTTTTATATTCTTCTTTTTATTGAGGTCAATAACCGAAACTAGCTACTTACTATTAGACACAAGGCTGACAAATAAAATTTCTTTTAAAATAGTATTGATCCTAAAACAAATGTTTTTCGTTAAGGACTTTAATAGGGACGACTTTTGTTAATTAAACTCAACAGACAAACTTCAAGAGACCTAAGACCGTGGCCGTCATGTGAAATATAGATCCTTCCAATCTTGTTTATTTCCTTTTCTTTTTCTAGAAAACAATCTTTAAAATATATCTTTCCACTAATTAGTGGCATAATTCTAACTTTAAAAAAGAATGATATGTAATGTGTTTAAAGAGAACGTCATCAGGGTTTAGACTTTCCCCACAAATCCAAGTAAACGTAATCATCATGATCATGGTCATGATCAATATCATCCCATTTGAATCCACTTTTCATAGCCGGTGGAGTCAGCAGCATTCCCTCCGCCATGCTGTTCACCAAACCCGGCATGTTAAAAATTTCCTCCTCGTCCACGAATCCGATATTCCGACTATCACTATTCCCCCACAAATCCGTCATCGAACTCGAAGCATCCGAAACCAGTCCTACAGGAGGTTTTTCTGCACCCGTATCACCACTAGAAGGACTCGAACGAGAGATGTATCTGGCAGCATTTCGAATACTCGAAGCAGAAACATCCAGCGGCGGGGGCGGCCGGGCCTTACCACGCAGCGGTTTCATGGCTGTACCGGAGGATATTAATGCTGATTTCTTGTTGGGATCACGCACTTCAGAGGGCCTCCTGTTTGTTTTCCTGTGCGTGGATGCAATGCTCGATTTCTCGTCAGGGTTTGCTTCTGCAGCAAAACCCATGTGTTAGTATTTTGTACGCCGGAGATGTGGCTTTAGTTGTTCATGCATGCAATATTTATATCTATATATAAAAAGCACACACATGTTTAAAATGTACTTGCACACATTAATTATGCTGATAGAATATTATTGATGGAGAAATGAAATCGTTGTTGTTCCTTAATCGAAAGAGAACTTTGACATGGCCTGGAGAAAATGCACGTGTGTGTAAGAGTGGGACTCGGGGCAAAGTGGATATTAGATTTGTGATGGTGGCTTGACAATTCAAAGTGGGTTTCTATTTGGGATTTGATGGGGCAGAAGCAGATAACGTTGACCGTCGGCCGTAGTTTGACTGTTGACCAATTCCGACCTTTTCTTACTGTGATGATAATATGAAAAATGGACGTACTTTAATTTCGGGACACTTTAAAAATTTATTAGGGTAACGGCGATGATGGGTTTATTGAACCCCCAAGAGGCTGGTTTTAATAGGTAACAAACCTATGGTTAATGTTGTGGTTCAATAAGAAAAACAAGAGTTATCACTAGCCCACAAGTGGGCTTGTCTAATACATACAATTTTATTTTTTATTTTTCATTTCTTTCCTTTTGTTTTCCAATGATAAGTTTTGTATTTTTGTAAAATATCATTTATTTTTAAAAAATATAACTATTTATAATTCCAGATATTCACCATTTTCTTCTCTTACATTTAATTTTTCATCTCATTGTTATGTTATGTTGCATATGGTCTCCAATCTTTATGATTTAATGAATTTTCAACATTGTTTTCATAATAAAACCAGTTTTTAACAAACAAACTACATAGTAAGTCAAAAATGTTAATAGAGATAATTGTTAACTATTAATAACAAATAAAGATAGTAAATAAAATCTATATATAGAATGAGGTGTGAATGGGTGGGACGTAACAAAAAGTTGTATTTTGGCTTTATGAGTATATCAATAGTTTTTAAAGGTGTTAGAACAATTTATGGAAAATGAAACACGTGATGCAACTCTACGTTCACAATCAAACTATTTAATTAATTCATAGGTTGGTGGTTTTGGATCGATCTTTGGTTAGAAAGTTAATTAATATGAAATTCTACTTGAAATAAAAGTGAGTATTAAAAGTTCCTTGAATTTGTTATTGTTATAGTTGTCCATTAACTTAATAATAGACTTGTAATAAATCATCTGGTAGTTAGTGAAAACGTTCTCCAAGTTGTAAATCCAATGTTTTTATTTAAGAATTTAATTTGTAATTTCCTCGAAATCAAATAGTTTTTTTATGTTTTTTTGTAAATGGGATTGCAATTGACATATATAGTTTGGCCGCAAACTTCTTGAAAAATTAAATAATGGCACCCTGACAAATAATGGATATCCGTTACTTGACTAGTATAATTTTAATAATCATATACTAATCATATCATTTCTCATGCTAGGTTGGAGTATTATCTATCTCGCATCAATAAAATCATTATATTTATTTCGCATCAATAAAATCATTATATTTATTTCACATCAATCAATTTTTAAATTATTTATATCACATAAATCAATTCATTAATATGAAACTACAATATTATCTGTTCGGTTAGAGTATTATCTATCTCGCATCAATCAATTCAGTATATTTATTTCACATCAATCAAATTTTTAATTATTTATCTCACGTCATTCAAGCATTAATATGAAATTACAATATTATCCTAAATAATCTTCTTTTTATTATATTTATTAAGTTTTTACAAATGTTAAAAATTTACGGTCTCTTGTATATATTAATTAATTTCACATTCATATTCTAAATATAATCAATCAAACAAACTATACTATAAATTGACATCCTGCCAAATATATTAATAACCACAACACTATTTATATTATTCAATCTTATCAATCAAATTAAACTAGGGATGACAATTTTCTCCGCGGGTTTGGTGGCCCGCGGGGAAAACCCGAAATGAGACGGATATGAGAAATATTTTATATCCCCGATTCAAATTGGGATGTGGAGGGAATGGTAATAGCACCCCCATACCCGAACTCCTCGAACTCATCCCGATAATGTGTGTGGTATGTATCTATATATATATATGTTTATATATAATAAAAATAATATTACTATTCCTCAATTCATGCATATTAGATGACTAAAAATCTTCAAACATAATCAATAATCTATTAATATTAAGTAATAATAATATGTAATAGTACACACACACATATTTTACAAGAATATAAATTTTTAACTCATAATTTTAAATATTTAATCAGCGAAATCATAATTTTCAATAATTATACCTTTTTAAACATTAAAAGTTGATATACTACCTCTTCTCCGAAAATTTATTTTCAAATATTCTCTTATTACAAATGGTAAAATTAAAGCCTTTTTATTTTGATTCTATGTGCGAGTATGTATGTGTAGATCATCGGTAAAATTTCTGGAAAAATGAAAATTTAAATAAATACTCTAAATTTTACTTATAGTAATGTGTGTCAATATGCCAGAATTTGTGTGAATGATTAATTATGTTATCATGCATACCTCGTCGACATCTTATGAATGAATGGTTATGTGATGGAGAAGAAAATATTCATAGGTGATATTGTAAAAAGAGGGTGAAAAATAAATTTAACCCAACAAATCATGCCATTTTCTGAAGATTCCCCACTTTATTTTCTCTTTTTCATGTTTATGGCAAAGTTTTTTAAAAAATTTTATCAGAAAACATTTGTTGCAAACCTTTCAAAATTCCAAATGATTATTTTGAGAATATACAAGCTAGCTAGCTACCTTTCCTTCTTTGCTTTTTAAACTTTTGCAGTTGTGATTTTCAAAAATCAAGTACTGCAAAAGTATGTGCAAATGTCAAGAATCAATTATGTCGCAGAAGAAATCTATGGAATTGAATAACTTTTTTTAACACAATATTCTCTATGTTCAAATAATCGAATGCAGAAAATTACAACTAAATTTATTTATTTATCAATAATATGATAAAATATGTGTATACTTAATCTTCTATAAGTCGTTTGTCCATTCAACTAATGATCCATAATCTCGCGTTGGAATAAACTTTGCTAGCATTATCATTTTGTATAGTGGGCCGGATTATAATAGTGCGTGATTGTTAAACACTGATAATAATTCGTTGGCTAAATTAAAACTGGCTTTGATAAACAAAGGAAACTAATTGGGGTATTGCCTGCAACGTTCATATAAAAAACTTGATATAAAGTAGATACACTGATGTCCATTAATCCTATTTGTGATCTTCTTCTGCCTAAACAAACTAGGGCTCCGTTTGCACACGTTTTATAAAAACGTTTTTAGTGTTTTTAAAGTTAAAAAAACTTAAAATATGTGTTTGGATAAGATTTTATAAAATGTTTTTGAAAAATATTTTTAAAAAACTAGTTTTGAAGTACACTTTTTGAAGAACAAGTGAAAGATGTTTTATAATGTTTTTAGAATACAAAATATAGGATAGTTGTCCAAACGCATTCATAACTTTAAAAAAAAACTTTCAAAACAATTTTCAAGATTTTAAAAAAAAAACACTTTTATAAAAGTATTTTTAAAAAAACATGTCCAAACGAAACCTAAATATCCAAATTCTCATGTGTTACTTTCACATAGAAGAGCTCCATGTTTATCGAAGAGTAGCAAAATCCTGGAAGTGGATAAGAAAACTCATAAATTTGTTTTCCCGATTTTCTTCGGGCAGAAGAAGAAAAAACAAAAAACAAAAATAAGCAAATAGATATAAGCTCCGTTTAGACAAGTTTTTTAAAAACGTTTTTAGTGTTTTCAAAGTTCAAAAACTTAAATATGTGTTTGGATAAGACTTTTATAAAAATGTTTTCGAAAAATATTTTTAAAAAACTAGTTTTGAAGTACACTTTTTTAAGAACAAGTGAAAGGTTTTTAGAATACAAAATATAGGTAAAATTTATATGAATGGTCAATTAAATTATTTTTATTAGATTAATTTTTTTGAATGCTATTTTAATACAGTTTATTAATTATAAATCATTTTCTAAAGTAATTATCTAAAACATTTTTTTAATTTAAAAATTGTTTATAAAATAGTTGTACGAACACATACTTACCTTTAAAAAAATTCTAAAAACATTTTGCAAAAATTTTTTTAACATTTTTATAAAAATATTTTTAAAAAATTTGTCCAAACGGAGCCATGATCTCACTATCCATCACATAAAAATTGTTGCCCCAGCAACATTTTCCACGGGCCAATTTCTTGGCTTTTGAACCACATAATGAAACATGTGACATATCACTTTAAACGGGTTTAAAAGAGATCTCAGATTGTCATGTATGTATAAATCCACATACCATTTCGATGGATAGACCAAATCTTCATCTGAGCATATGTAATAAGGAATATATATGAAACTGGGTTCTGATAGGGGACAAGATCCACAATACACTCGAAAATTTAATTGAGGCAAATTTCTTTTCATGCATTGTTCTAAATTGATATTGTCATTAAATCATTAAAAGAAACATACTAGTTTGGCGCAGAGAGTCGAGGACTGCCAACTGCGTACTCTATTTATTACAATTATTCTTGTATGGACATATATCTCTCATTTGGATGGAAAAGAAAACAAATAAATTAACAAACAGAGATGCATGCCTTTTGAGTTTTGTGCTTGGATGCTAATATTTAATGTTTGGTTTATTTTTTACATATAAATTGGTATATATTTTCATAAATTTAAACCTATCAAAACCTAAATTAAAAGTGATGAAATGTATACAAATGTAAATAGTGTTGACCTTTAACAGTTTGCCAAGAACATACTATCCTTTTCATGAGAAGTGAACATGAAAACCGATATTTTACAAAATATATATCAGAAATTCAGAAAACCAAAAATTTGAAAAGAAACTTGTGATTTTACATATTCTTACAGGCTGCTGCAAAGATGATGAGTGAAAATCCATCCTTGTCATCTTTCTGCGCCATCCACAATCCGCTGTCCCTTCCACTTCTGGTCCTAAACATGAACACCCCATGTCCCGAATCCGGATTCCGGAACCAATCATCAACATTCCACATCAGATCAACAAGCAATCCGTCGAGGAAAATCGTCTGGTTTCCCCGGAAATTCCACT
The DNA here is from genome assembly GCA_001598015.1 of Dorcoceras hygrometricum. Taxonomy (NCBI): domain Eukaryota; kingdom Viridiplantae; phylum Streptophyta; class Magnoliopsida; order Lamiales; family Gesneriaceae; genus Dorcoceras; species Dorcoceras hygrometricum. The sequence goes on from KQ995304.1 coordinate 116,360, forward strand.
GCAGACTCTTCACACGAATCACCATCTTCTTATCAATGGAAACCGACAGCTCCGAATTCTTCATCCTTTCGTTCTCTCCGCCTCTACGTATCAAAATGTCGTGTGCTGCCCCGGTCTCGCAGAATTTAGCCTTCGTTTGATAATGGGTGTTGCCCGAAAAATGTTCTCGACGTGTAAGTAAAGAGAATTTCGCCTCCCGAGGATCGGATTTCGCCTGCTTCTGTAGAGTTTCCCGGGCCTTGTCTCCGATAAACATGCCGACTCCTGAGTCAAACGTGATGATGATATAGTAGCCATCAACCGGTTCGGGCTCGTTCATCGATCGGTACCGGGCTGACGAAAAATCCCAGGAAACTTCAACTTCACAGCCGTTGAATTCAAGTGATTTGCTGCCTTTCAGCTTTCTGAATAACCTCGAGTTCGTGTTGACTTTGATTGAGACTGATGGATCTTCACCGATTGTTATGTTCAATCCCTGAAACAAACTGTTCTTGCTCCAAGTAACTGTGATCAAAATCTGCTCTTGAGTGGAGAGGATCGCTCTGTATAAACATGTGACAGTGTTTTGAGTCGATGGAACCGAGTTCGGAGAAATACAGGAAATGTTCGAGTTTCTTGAACAAGAAGTCCTATCAGAGATCTGTAATGCAGATTCACTTAAACAAGATGAGAGGTCTATCATTTTCTTTAATGGTGAATTGACGAAGAAACAATGGAAGATGATCGATTATTTGTGGTCTTTTTAAAACAAAAATAAAAATTGACAGTTCAACCGAGGCTGAGATATTGAAGCTCTTTGTTTTAAATGGGGAGAAAATGTCATATGCATCAATACAAGAAACATAGACAAATAATAAATGCAGCCCATGTAAATGACAAATAGCTGTCTCGTTTTGTATATTGTTTAAAATTTAATTGACTTATGATGAGTATTTATTTTTGTTGATTTATTGTATTTTTGGTAAATTCGGTTACCAGGGGATCAATGGTTGACCAAAGAGCCTGCACCATTTTATATTGCATTCATTATAACTATTTTACGATTAAGTATGAGATTTATTCTAATACGATATATAAATATAATTTCTATGATTTGAACCGTTCAAGAAAAATATGTTAGTGTATGCCATGATTTATGTAAGTTTAGTTATATTATTTATGACTTTATAATAAAAGTATACAACTGTCGTTTAGAAGTATTCATTTAGCTAGTGTATGCCATGATTTATGTTAATTAGTACATGCTCAAAGATCTGGGTAGTGTATGCCATGATTTATGCGCTTACCCTTATTTATTGTAAAATTTTCTTAGATAGAATTTCGTATGCTAATATTTAGGTCGTGTTTGGACGGCGTAAATGGAGGGTGTGAGTATTTATAGAGGGATAAGTAATTTTATTGGATAAAAGGCGGAGCATGGATTTGTTTTTTTTTTTTAAAAAAAAAATTAACACATTAATGGACTAATCCTTGTATAGATCAAAGGTCCTTGGGTCATACAGATGGTAAATTGAGGGATATGCACGAGTAGGCAGGGGCTCGAAGGAGAGGACCCATATAACGGACTAATTCCCATAACATATCCTCACAATATTTCAGTGGGAAATATGCTCCACACGAGAATCGAACCCGTGAAGCCGGATAAGTTACTCCAACTTCACCCCAAGTCTTACCAACTCCTCTGTGTCTCTGGAGTCAGAGTATGAATTGTTTGATATGAGTGATGGATGTCATGATGAAATTATCTATCATGAAGTGAAATGACTATTGTAATATACTTAGGACGACCTTGCATTTCTCAATCACAAGGCACTAGTCTCTTCCCCTTGTTCGAACCAGGATGACATTATCATGATTGAAATAATCATACAAGGTTAATGAAAGATAGAAAATAAGTTGCATACTCAATTTGTTTATATATATTCAAAAATATTTTTAAATTAACAAAAAAAAAGGTTTTTTGACCCACCAAGTTTTGCTAAGTACATCGTGGATTTGAAAAAAAAAAAAAGTTAGCTGATTAACCTCCTTGCACGCGTTTACTTGCTATGTCTTCTTCGGAGTGAAAAGTCATTAAATATCCAATAAAAGCGTAACAGATCCGGACATAAATTTTCCTTTTTAAAAGTGGAATAAGATTGATTAATGGCTGAACATGTAACCTTTGATTAAGATTCATTGAATTTAATAAACCCGTCATTTAATTATTTATTATTATGTTTCATATCAAGTGAGATCCGCGGACTCGTCATTATAGTCGAGTAAATTTAAAACATAAACGTAATTATCGACATTTAAGTCTTGTCTTTCTTAAATTATATTAATTTCATGCCCGAAATTAAGCGTTCTTCTCTGAACTAGCCGTGCATTAATTAGCGTCGAATCAAATCAATATGACTATGTATGATGTATCTATATATATATACACGTAACATTATACTTTTGGTTTTATCGTCATTATAATATTTTAAGATTAAGATGGATACACGTGTCTACCTTCTACCTAAAATATATTTTAAGATCATGTCAACATAAAGCAACTTTTACGCAACAAATATATTTAATTATTATCAAAGGAAACCAAATAATAATTATTTCATCGTTCATATTATTTAGACGTAAATTACTATATCTAGTTAAAATGTATCAAACCATATTATCTCTAATAGCTTTTTAGATTATAAAATGTAATTCTCATTTAATATTTAACACTAATTCATCATATGCTACACATTTAGTAATTATTCTCTTTTAAAGTTAACTCATTAATGGTTAACCTCCTATATAGGTAAGATGTCACTTGGCCCATATAAGTCGTAAATCGAAGATATGCACGAATAAGCAGGGGTCTGAAGGAGAGGATCAATATAACGGACTAATTACAAGAGCATACCCCACAATATTTCAGTATGAAATATGCTCCACATGAGAATCGAACCTGTGAAGTCGGTGAAGTTATTCTCGCATAATCCCAAATCTTATCAACTCGTCTGTGATATGAGGGCATTTAGTGATTATTATAAGAATAAAGAGATGGTATGGGCAATAAATGATGGAATACAGGGAGATGGGGAATCTCGACATAATTAAATGAAAACAAGGAATTATTGAGTGTGTTAATTGTGGCGTGCCAAGCTATTTTTGTAGAAACATGGTCCCCAATATAACCATCACATGTTCCCCAATATTATTAATTAATAATATATAAGAGGGAATTGTGGTAGCTGATTAAAATTATTCCTGCTAAATTTTTTAATATATATACCTGTTAATGAGATGTTATCTTTGGGGTGGGTACTTTCGGTTCATATATCAACATATGAGAATACTTAAAATTAATAGTGTAACGTGACAAAAATAATGAATAATTAGATCTCTAATTGGGCATTACTCTAAGGTAATTTGTTACTGTGACAAATGTTAATTTCACTTATGTATAATATTTGATGTGTTATTTTTAATTGTATATCTTTTGTTGAATCTATTATAATTATGTAAATATGTTCGACAATCAACTGCAGATCTTTTAGTCAATAAAAACTAATTAATATCATTTTTATTTTGCAATAATTACATTGTCTAAGTCTAACACATGAACCTACCATAAGATTTTTAACCAATATGTAACTATAAATATTACCTTTTTTATATTTTTTGATTAGAAGAAGTAAATTTTTTATTGTAACATAGTTACATGAATATGATTGATTGAATAGATGGCTAAAAACTCACCCAAATATGAATAGGACCAAAATGTACATCTTGCCACCCAGTACTTACATAGTTATGAAGTTGAATTGGAGGCCCAGTGGTAAAATTTCACCAACTCTAATTGAACTTAAGTTTTAAAAGAAAATAGAGATTAGGCTCGATATCAAGTTCATTGGACCCAGGATAGATAAGCTCAGGTCCAAACTAGCAAGCTACTTGTGATTTCTATTGGGCTGAAAAAAATATTTTGTTTTCCTTTTAAAATTATATTTTTTAGCCCAATTTGTCATGTGGTAAACAATTATATTTAAAAATAAGAATATTTCAGGGAAATTATATCCAACTTACACGCCGACCAACAAAAAACAGGAACTCCTGTACAAGCTTGATCTACTTGATTTACGCTGTTCAATAATTATTATTTGAATCATTGAACATAAGAAAAATTTGTATTATAAATCCTATTTCTGTTTTGACTAGTTCAAATATAATTTATTTATATGCCTTTAATGATTACCAGAAGCCAAATATAGTCTAAAAGTGTGGTGGCTAAATTAAAAGCGTCACACCCACTTCTCCTACTGGAGAACGACTTTAATTGCTTCCCAAATACTTCACCCACGTAAATGAGAGATTTAAAAACAATAATAATCCCATTAAATTTCACATATTTTATACATGTATAAAATATGTTAGTCTAAATGTAAACACATTGATACCTCATATATCATCTCAGGACTCGAGGACCTTCACCCGTCAGAACACCTCTTACTCCGAGGTGACCCTCACCTCTTCCAGGCACACCATTTGTAGGAACACCTTTTGCAGGAAAACTTCTTTACCCGAGGTGACATCACCTCAAAATCATATACATATTTTGTACATGTATATGATCGTTGGATTCTTGAATTTTTTGGTTGGGTTAAGAGCTATATTATAATATTAACCTATAGTTTTAATTTGTTCAATTCTTTGTGTTCCCTAAGTTTGTACTCATCAAGATTCGTTCATTTCATTGTGTTCCTAAATAGTTTTGAACATTTATACCTAATAACTTGGGATAAACTACCTATAATAACAAATGAACGCAACATTATATATATATATAAACACACACATATATACACTAAATTCAAAATCAAGGAGGAGAACTGCCCCCCTTCTCATGGAGGCCTCATTCAGAAAACGATGGATTATACAGCTACCAAACGTTGGTTTATTGAAAATCATTTTATTTAAAAAAAAGTACTAATCAATTATTAATTTGAGGTGAAAATTTGAGAATTTTGGACAAGCGTACATTAAAGAAGTATTCCAACAAATAATTTATTTGTCTGGTCTCTTGCCTCATAAGTTTTATACGTGCATGTAATTGACTTCTTGTAATTCTGGCCAACTTCCTTGAACTTACATTACAGTATGCATGACCGAAGAAAAAAAAAACCATAAAGAAGAAGAAAGTCAAAATTTTCCATTTTAGAAACAAAAGTTTTCCCATAATAAAACATGCTGATGAACTAAATTGTTTGCTTCATTGACTACTTTTTTTCAGTCTATTTCCTAGTTTGCGATACATCTAACCGCCTATAAGAAAAATTTGGATACATGTACAATGTTTGTATATTATTGACTTAAAAATTGATATAATGGACACCTACTGTGGACATCTGGATGACGTGACACTTTTTGATGCTGTCACGTCACCAGATGTCAGCGATATCAACAGTATATTATACATGAAACATGTGTCACTCTTGTCACGTGTCATCAATCTGGTCTCCGAAATTAAATATTTTGACTGGTCAAATGCGAACACCACAAAGTAACAAAGCTTGAAAGTAAGATTTATGTACTTGTGCGACATGTTTTTTTAGTAGTTTCATACCAGTATTCACAATCATTTTTTCCAAAAAACTAAAATAATCATTTTTATTTATAAAAATGATGAAAGTTGTTTTAGTAAAGATCTAATCCAACTATAGTAAATATTTCATATTTTCACCTTTTCGAAATTCGTGATTTCCATAAACACGCAGTTGGATTCTTATCCAGTGAAATTTTGGGTTTAACATATCGTTATGAACTATAATTGTCGCTTTAATTAATCATAAATGTATATTATTTGAATCGTAAAGGTGGGGTTCGATTTTCTGGTTTTTTGTTTATTATGTTTGCATATATGTAATTAAAAAATGTTAGAGGAGAAATGAGTCGCACGTTCGTAGGATAATTTTCAAGAACACAGCAGGAAACTTCATTACAGCAGGAAACAACGAATATACATTATACTTTTAAGTAGTCTGTCAGATTTTGTTAAAGTCGTCGTCCCATTCTTCAAACGCTTTTGTTGACTCCAAAATTCAAACAGTGTCGCAAGATAGTAGCATGCATCCAAGTCGCAATATTGTTTGTGTGTGTGTGTGTATGTATATGTGTAAGTATTTCCTCGACCATATGACTCTATATGAGAAAGATTTTATTAGATAATATTATGCCAAAATGTTTGAAGTGACGCATCTATTTACATTTGCGTGGAAATAGAAGGGAAATACCCATAAATAATTCATAATACAAAGCCACTAATTAAACAGGAACCTCTGTTCCATAGATATAGCCTACATTTATTGTTTTTTTTCATCAATCTAGGATTACTTCTTGGCGATGAGGTCTTCTCTAATATTAGAGCTTTTAACTTCGTTTAATCACCAATTATACTGTTCGCTTTCAATATTTAGTATTGTTTCGATTCGTTTACTGGTCTACCCTATTTAATTTATTTATTTAACTATTTAAATTATTCACTTAATAAGAGAAAGAAATTCTTTTTATATATAATTTAGATTTTTAAGATAAATACGAGCAGACATTTAATTTTGGATAAAAGGTCATATTGGTCCTCTGTCTTTAGCCGTTTTCTCTTTTGGTCCTATAACTAGTCAAGTTTTAATATTGATCCTTTAACTTTTAATTTTTATCTATTTTAATCCAATTTTACTAAATTGACCAATTTTGACTTCATATTGCTGATTAGACGATGTTAGTTTGATGACATGTCAATAAATTTGAAAATTTTTGAATTTAACGTAATATTAACCTACTTGAAATGATACATTATTGGATAAAAAATAAACTATAAATAAATAATTGAAAAATACACAATTAAAAAGTCCATGTGTATATTTTCAAATAATATGTTACTAAGGTAAATCATAAATTTCATAAAAAATTAATGTATAAATGCCTATTTAATTTTCATGAGTGGAATATATGAATTATCTATTTTTGACGGGTGATTTTGATGCAAAAACCTATACAATCATCTAATAATCGTGACACATGGAATTAGTCAGATCATACGAGGTCAGATAACAGAATGTCTTAGTTTTTACTTTGTTAATTATATTCTTAAATAGATTTATATAATAACATTAGGGAAAAGAAAGTTGGTGTTTTTAATTGTGCGTTTTCAACTATTTGTTTATAGTTTATATTTTTTTCAATGACGATTTAATTTCAAGTAGGATAATATTATGTTAAATTCAAAAATTCCCAAATTTCTTGTCATGTCATCAAACTAACATCGCCCAATCAGCAATTTAAAGTCAAAATTGATCAATTTAATAAAACAGGATTAAAATAGATAAAAATTAAAAGTTAAAGGATTAATACTGAAGTTTGACTAGTTACATGACTAAAAGAGAAAACAGTTAAAGATAGAGGACCAAAATAACCTTTTTCCCTAATTTTTGACTCCAACTTGAATTTGGTATTTTGATTCAATTACCAGAGTAAATTTCTGCGTACTCTCATTCCCTTAACCACGAGATTCATTAAGAAAATTTTATCGATCTTGTCGTGCAAGTATGGTCCAAGTGTTGGGTTGTTGCGGCTTCTATTGAGCCTCGTTTAACACAATGTTTATGGCAGAAATAAATGAATGATATATATATATATATATATACTGTTGACATACAAATTTGGTTTTAAACAGAATTAATATTTTAGAGGTTTTATATTTCTTAGCATAATGATAACAATAAATTATATATGCTTGTGACTTCTAAATCGCATTAAATTCAGGGCCACAAGACACCCAAAAAAACCCCACCCGATGTAACAACACCACACATAATATCATATTTTCAATCTTTGTTACAGTTCGTAAGTTCGTTCCTAGGAAGCTGAAGTATGGAAGTAGTGACTGAATGGAAAACTATAACATTTTAGAATATTAGATTACGTTGTGTCATTATATGTACATATGAAGCATATAATATATTCGATCTGAAGCATATAATTTGAATTTGAAGTCTTTGACTCTGAAATCCTTCAAGAAATAGCGTAATTTAATACTTATATTTCCTCTATACAAGTGATGTACAAGGTTCTGGATCAGTTAGAATCGCACAATTCCTATTCGAAATAAACGATTTTTGAGATATTGTCCCTGAGAACTTACTCTAAGTGCATGGAATGTCCAAACATTTTATGAGTTTGAAGCTTAAAAGTATTTAAAATAAATTAAGCATGTTAAAAAATTCCGCTGGACTTGGAAATTCCCTGAGATCACAATAATGAAACATGAACAGAGAATTTAAAGCATAGAAGTAAAAGTTCGTGCTGTTTCAAGTGGCCCACATGATTAAAAGGGTTGTTACAATTAAAAATCAATCTCACCAAACATGATGTGGAAGAAATGACACTTAATGCAATTTTCAAGTTTAAAGATCTTATCACCAATAACTTGGCCACATGGTCTTCAAATACTAAATATACCCAATAACTAATTAAAATACTCAATCCCTATTGGAATAATTCGTATCTGTTACTTTAATGATTTCAGGTTATTTGATATATGTACAATTGGATTATTGTTTCAATGAACTTATTTTGATTAGACTGGGCATTAATGGAAACATGAGATCAATCATGTTTTGGTATTGAAAATCTCTTGATCAAGTGTCAAATATGGTGGCATAAATTTGTGCCACGATTTTTTTTTATTATATATGCGTGATATTTGACGAATCAGATAATATAGCAATTATTAATATTTGATGATGCTCTATGGATTTGGATTAAAAAAAATAACTATAAGAGAAAATTTTGACTGGCGGTCGGTAGACGGGAGACTGGACCAATTTCTCGCACTTGGGATGGAACAATATATACCCCAACTTCTCTCTTTTCTTCTCAGCTTAAACGTTCCCTTCTTACGGAGGACTATAAGCTTTCTTGTAACAATCTTTTCTTTTTCTTCCATTTTTCTCACAAAAATTTCTCCTTTCTCTTTGATTTTTTTCTGAATATTTGATTGCCATGATGTGTCTGAATTCTCCCTGTACACGCCCGGATCTGAATTCTCTGCTCCGGACGGCGGATACTGGCCTGAACCACCACCGGGTCAGGTGGGATAGGCCTGTCATCCAGTGTGTTTCGAGGTTCGATTCGTCGAATGCAAATTCTTCTTCGGCTTCGATTCATACGGGCTTCAGTTTCGGCGCTGGGTTGGTTGGTAGGAGCCGCTTTGAGTGGCAGAGTTTTTGCTCTATTCTTGCAAGCAAAGTGATTTCTTTGGAGCAAGATACGGAGAAAAGAAATGGCGGCGGCGATGGGGTCGCAGCCGTTGATTGTCACCCGGCATTAGACCTTGTATCAGTCAAGAATCAGCCTGTCTCGCAGGCGTTACTCCATCGGCCGCTGAGTATTGCCGACCTGTCTCCGGCGCCGATGCACGGTTCTCAGCTTCGGGTGGCGTATCAGGGTGTTCCGGGAGCTTACAGCGAAGCCGCCGCCGGAAAGGCGTACCCCAACTGCGAAGCTATTCCGTGCGACCAATTTGACGTGGCATTCCAGGCGGTCGAGCTTTGGATCGCCGACAGGGCCGTCCTCCCCGTGGAGAACTCGCTCGGAGGCTCCATCCACCGGAACTACGATCTTCTCCTCCGGCACCGGCTCCACATCGTCGGAGAGGTCCAGCTCCCAGTCCACCACTGCCTGCTGGCACTCCCTGGAGTCCGTAAGGAGTACCTCACCCGCGTGATCAGCCACCCTCAGGCCTTGTCCCAATGCGAGCACACGCTCACCAAAATGAGCCTCAACGTCGTCCGCGAAGCGGTCAGCGACACGGCCGGATCCGCCGAATACATCGCCTCCAACAACCTCCGCGACACCGCGGCCATCGCCTCCTCACGAGCAGCTGAGCTCTACGGCCTAAACATACTCGCTGACGGGATCCAAGACGACTCATGCAATGTCACACGATTCGTGATGCTAGCAAGGGAACCTATAATCCCTCGCACGGATAGGCCATTCAAAACGAGCATCGTATTCGCGCACGAAAAGGGAACCAGTGTGCTATTCAAAGTCCTATCGGCCTTCGCCTTTAGGAACATCAGTTTGACCAAAATCGAGTCCCGCCCGCACCGCAACTGCCCCATCAGATTGGTGGACGATGCCGAGGCAGGCACGGCCAAGCATTTCGAGTACATGTTCTACATAGACTTCGAGGCCTCGTTGGCCGAGTCCCGGGCGCAAAATGCCTTGGCGGAGTTGCAGGAATACGTTTCCTTTCTCAGAGTGCTAGGAAGCTACCCCATGGATATGACTCCATGGACTCCATCTTCCCCGCAAGATTAAATTATTCCAACCATTTAAGCATCCATATTATGTATATTGTAATAAAATGACGTACACTAGAATTTATTTTACTTGTGGATTCATGTCTAACCATATGAAACTCGGGATCAAGTGTGCAAATTTTCACTTTCCCGACTTTTGTTTATTCAATAAATATTCGTTTGATTCCCTTGATATGTAGTATGTTCGAACATATATTCATGTGATCCAACAACACACCTTTGAACAATTTCTGTTTTGTATGATAAAGAGACGGATTTAATTTGACCGTTTCAAGCATTTATTTTTTTTAGTACAAAATTGACTAGCATTTAGATTATTGATTACCAAAATTTCTTGCATCCTACCAAAATGGACTTAGAACCAGTAGATTCTATTTTAGTAAATGCATAAGACTTTTATTTTATGTTCAATATTTTATACAAAAAAGTTATGAATATTTTTTTCGCTAGGTCAATATAAATACCTGTTGCTTTCTATTAAGCACAACAAAAACATATGCCAACTGTTTTCTGTTTCTATATGGTTCTCCTTTAGTACATCTAAATAATTGAATATAAATCTTTTTTCTTTCTTTACAGATACCCATTATAAATTCTTATTTTAATCAGCATCCGGAACCTATATACAATCGTAAAAATCTTGAAGTCTAATAAAAATATATCAATTTTTGTCTGCCAAGCTACTAACCATATTGCGTTGTTCTATGGAAAAAAATTCAAATAAAATCATATATAATTTATTTACTTACGTAGAAGTTAGTTATTTTCTTTGTTTCGTCACCCTGACATAAATAAGTGTATACCAATGCTTAAGTTCCATCAGAACCGTCGACATTTTCATTATACAATCGGAAACAATTATTTTATTTGTATCTCACCTTGAAATTCGAGACAACATACATAGAGACATAGAATATATATTTTTCTTCACATACTTTAACATTTTAATTTTGTGCAGGATATTGAGGTCAATGTATGCTATTTCGTACAATTTTCGGCATTAAGATAATGTATACGATACTATTTGACACACGTCAATCATTTTATTCATGTTGAGATCAGCATAATTCATGTTCTTTTAAACTTCAAGGCATGCTCTGTCACATAGTTATGTATATAATTATTTATTTATATTTAATTAAAATACTAGCTAGATCTTGATTAAAGCCAAGATGCCAGGAAAAGATTCATTGTCCCATGCATGCTGACAAATATAAATATTTAAATTATATGGGTTATTCAATTAATTAGATAGTGCCGCTTATTCAACATTTATTGATTCGAAATTTTGACAAACTTCGTGCATGCGTGATCATCCTGAAACTTTTAAAACAATTTTTTATTACTCAATCACACAAATAAAAAAATAGATCAATATCCAAGTGATTTCTAAACCTTTTGTAATACTATCCATAAGCTACATATTATCAATAGTTTCTGAAAACTTGCAAATTGTACAGAGTTAACATTGACCCCATTCCGTTCCGTACAGGGGAAGGAAAGACTCAGCTGTAGTTGTTTTGTAGGGTTTGGACTTGAATTAGCGCGCCGTAGTTGTTCTGTAAGGATTGGACTTGAATTAACGTGAGAAGGCGTTAACAGGGTGTTGAGCCAAGAATGCAGCTAGAGGGATGAGATGACCATGCAAGGACCTCAATTCTCATTTGGAGGTCGAACCAAAGACCTATGAAAGTCGGGCCTACCCCATACCCATGGGCAACACAACAATATCCCTATGGGAAGAGTTTAAAGGTCTTATAGTAGCATGTCTTTTTAATTTCTAGGTTGCAATATATAATCTCGATTATTATGATAAACCACGCAAATTAACTCTGATATCCCTACGTGAGCAATCATGAGACCTGAACGGAGCTCAAAACTCCTGTGCTCGAGCAGGTCATATCTTGCCTGAACAGACATCAGAACTCCAAAGCTCGAGCAGATTATATCCTACCGAACGAGCAAGTTATACCTTGCACGAACAGACCTTAGAACTCCAGAGCTCGAGCAAGTCATACCATGTACGAAAAGACCTCAGAACACCCGATCACGATTTAATATATTCGAGTCAACTCATCTTATCCTGTGTCTTAGCACGGTAGTTACGCCTCTAAAGTGGACGTCTTATCTCAAGGAATCGTGTCGAAAATCACGCTTTGTGATGTGGTCGACTCAAGCATGACATCAGGCGAAAATCCCGCCCAAGCACGTCAACCCCAATGTTAATCTCTTACATTAACTGTGACGCCCGAACCCAACGGGGCCACGAGAATTGGGGTAAACAAAAATTTTCGAATAAAATAAGGGCTAAAAGATAATTTGTTATAAGCTGCGTCTCTTATAACTCAAAGGAAACAAGACACAACACAATTCGAAGATCAGCAGGTACATAAGTTCGCGCGCTACTGCTAAAACATTTGCGAAAAACAGGGTATTTCATATAACTTTGCAATTGCGGTTTACAACAGCTGCTATTCGAAATAAATATACAACCATTGCTACTGATTTAATACAGCACAACCTATTCAAAAAAATACAACTATGACACGGAAAACGTAGGCCTTGGATAAACACAACGCCACCCATCTGCTGATTCAAGTTTCACCTGCTGATCCTCCACCAGTTGTCGTACCTGCACCATTTTAAAAGCTAGTGAGCCTAAAGGCTCAGCAAGTAAAATCTGAGTAGTATCAATTTCATAAGACGCAGGCAGACATCTGTACAATACATATGTTAAGGAACTTCAATATACGATATCATTGTCATAAACATTTCAATGGCAGAACAGGGGAAGATAGCCCAGCTTCTCATTTCTTTCAATTTCATTTTCAGTTGATCATGGCATATAAGTTCTATGTGGTCCAATTAAAACCGGTCGCAAGACTAATACCTGCTGAAAAGAACAATACCAGTCGCAACACAAGAATCCAGTCGCGAGGTCTTTTAAATAAGTATAAAGTCAAACGATGTCGTTGGGAAGATCAGCAGATGAAATAACAAGAATACCTGCTGATCTTTGTATAAAGTGAAACGATGTCGTTAGAGTGATCAGCAGATGGAATAATAAGGTTACCTGCTGATCTTTCTACAACTAAAGGGAACGACGTCGTTAGCACATCAATCAGTCGCAAGGAAAAGTGCTAACACGATTATATAAATGAATAGTACCAGTCGCAAGACTAGTACCAGCTGGAATGAACAGTACGTGAAAAATGAGTAACGCAACTGCTGAATTCTAACTAAGGAAAATACAGCTGCTGAATTTAAAATCACAATGCAGCTGCTGATTCCTAATCAAAGGAAAGCAAATGCTGATATTAATAAAGAAAGACGCATCTGCTGATGAACAGTGCATCTGCTGGAATGTACGAAGACGCTTGTAATATCTAAACAATGGTTTCGCTACCAGCCGTCGCTTATTAAACCAGACTTTATACTGATTCAACTAACAACTACTAATTATAAAATCATCAAATTTCGACATTACAACTACAGGAAGAACATTCATAAACGCTAAAACCATACAGCTGCTGAATCTTAACAAGTAGATACAGCTGCTGAATACATAACTCCTCATCTGTAATATCAAAACAACAACAATGCCATCAGCTGTTGCCTATCAAACCATACCAATGATTCAACTGGAAACTACCAATTACACAGTTATCAAATTTTAATATTACAGCTACTGCAAGAAGAACTTTCATAACATTTCTGGAAATGAATTTGAATCCTCAGTACATATAAAACTTCATAAACTTTCTGAAAAACATACTAGAAGCATTATAAACATCAAAACATCATTTTCGAACCCATCGTTTCTTCCTTATCATGTCTAAATCATTTCAAACATGAATTTTCAATATATCAATAACATACAGGCAAGCAGATCCATTAAAACACAATATATGCTTCAAATGGTGTAGAAAAAGATCAGCTTTTATGTGCCTTATTTGAAGCTTTGCAACAACAGCAAATTTCCTGCAGGAATCCTCCCTTTGAGCAACACACTAACTTTTCTGAGATTTCTTTGAAGAACACTTTAAAACTTTTCTTTGCAAATGATGAAAATCTTACTTTGAAAACAGGTTTTTATATGAAAGGAAAGAAAACATTTCACCTCCTTAAAACATCTTCCAATCGATTTAAAAATCAGCTCGTGCATCGCTACTTGGAGTTACCTGCTGAAATCAGCCGCAGCGCAATCTTACCTGCTGGAATCAACAATTCAGCAGATACATGATATTTAAAATTGCCAAAATGGCCCATATGATTTATGAAATGCATAAATATGATCCTAAGGATTTTGGGCGTTACATTAACGTTTAACCCCTGTACAAAAGCCAAAAACACGTCCATTTACACTCTCTCATAATGATACAAGTTCTTAGGTTTTATATATGCTCTTATTCTCTAATTTCGATCACCCTATCTAAGATAGGTATCGGATGTGTTTCTCCGGAAATACTTTTGGCGCTCTAACTTGTTTATGTGGTTTCAGGTCGTCCAACGTAGTGCATTTTCATTCAATTGTACAGGCATACTCTGAGGTGTATTCTCACTAGAATCAAACTTGTTTGTATCCCAATGACCAGACATGATGGTATCCCGAGATGTATTCTCTCGAGAACCAGACCAGGTGGTATCTGTATTCTTCCGAAACCCAGACCTGCTGGTATCTCAAGAACCAAATTTGGTGATATCCTGAGATGTTTTCTCTCATATACCAAATCTGATGACAGCGCGTCGACCATCGAAAAATTTAGTTACATCATAATCTTTATAAATAAGAATTCAAACTTGAATGAACAACTAGTAAGAGCAAAATGAAATAAAAATATCTAACATCGAGAATATTATTTGTAGATAGATAGTACGGACAAAAGCCTCATGTTTGCTTCTTACAACAATTGTAAATGATTAATTGCGAAAATATTTGGGAGAGCTAAACGAAAAGGGATGACGATCGAACCGGCTCTCTGGGGTAGGTGAATGTGGGCCGGTCTGGTTTGTTGGTGATTGAAAGCAACCCACCCCCAAAAATGTTGTGTCACCATTTTTTATAACTTGTTTTATGCGTTAAACTTCCTATTTATGAGTAGAGTGTTTTACAATTGATTTGACTCGAGATCATCCAAGCAAGCCTTCCTCAATCCGACGTCGAGAGATTGATGCTGGAGCGTGAGTAGGTCTCCGGAACGTTCATCTCGACCGACCTGAAATCACGAACAATTATTAGAGGACGTCAGAGTATTTCGGCATGACCCATAAATGCTTGAGTCAGAGTTTGTTTAAGTGTCAAATGAGAGAGTAAACCAAAAATTGTCTGAATGAATCCAAATACTGGGCATAATTCCCAGTATTTATGTGTAATTTCGCGGTATCAGAAATGTTTGCATAATTCAATAAATTTATTCATTACACCCGTTTGGCGGCTGGACATTCACGGGATGTCAAATGCATGTGTGTATATATATATACACTTCCAACAATGCCCGATCACTCGAATTATGTCATCGTGAGAGAACACATGTTTCTTGTACTTTCCGTTGTTGTGATGTGGGTAGGTTCGTGGTGTCACGTGAAGACCCACCCAACCCAAGTTCTGTCTCGAAATCTTGTAAAGTTAATTGGGCAGGGCCACTTAGCAGATTCTTTGGATTTATTTATGATTGGGCTTTGTCATGGGCCTGAGCCAAGTTTACCCATCAATGAAGCTAGCCATAATAGATTGGCTCCTGGAATCTACATAAAATATTAGTCCTGGAATCTGAAAATAATCACACCAAAATCTCGAAATCAAATTAAAACGTTGTATTCATAAATAGCTGCAGTGAAGCTTACTTTACTATATATATAATATGATGTTCAAGTGGTATCGATCTGGTGCTGCAAGCGAGACAAAGTCCCAGAAGCCATGCACGATGAATTAACTAAAACGTGCAGCAACTTTAGAATAACTTGAAGAGGTGCTTCTTTACTATGATAATAAACTATGGATGTGTCTGAAACTGGCAGACATAATTTAATATATATACAAGATTAGTGGGCTTTGCGAAACTATCTCTATGTGTCAATTTTAAATAGTAATACTACGGGAACAAATCCTGCATAAAGAGAGGAAATCTCTCCACTTGGATTTGGTGGAGTTGCCACTACATATTATATGTTGCTTGCATGTGGGAACCAATATCTCCTATGTTTGCCCTTTTTAAGTGCTTCGAGCTGCTCAATATTTTATCCGATCTTTTAAACTGATTAACTTTTGGAGTTAGGTCCTTGTGATGATTATAATTCGTATGTATATGTATAATTTACCTTTTTCATATATATATATATATATATAACAATATTTTTTAGTTTTATGTATATCCTGTGTAAAGAAACAAAGGGATAAATTAATTATTTTTTTCTACCTTTTTTCATACTATTTATATATTTTAATTTCAAACTTTATTATCATATGTTAGATGATAACAAATGACTCAGCATAGAACTTAACAGATCAGATCCCTGGGAGCATATAAGATTCAAAATTCATCATCTTTTATAACAATAATAACATATCACTCTTGGTGTAAAATTTCTGTAAATGAATTGGTCTATACGTTTATTTTCACATATTTCTAAAATAATGAAACATTGACTAAAAATTTTAAAATTCTTCTCATTCAATCTAGAAATGATTTTGATTGGAAACTATGTCCAAAAGGTTGACTTTAATCAATTGTCGATAGTATAATCAAAGTGAGCCTAGATTTTTGGTCTGAGTTGGACTTTTAGCTGGACCATTACATTGACAACTACAAAAGCAAATTTAAAGCTTTTGTCTCCCTTCTCATCTATCTCAACAGATGCATACTAGTGGGCGGGATAACATGAGCATAGGGAATACAAAAAGATTCTGCTGCTTTTACATTTTTTCTCTTTTCCAAAAGTTTAGCTTCATTTTATGTTTTTTTTTTAAAAAAAGTTAATCTATTGATGACTAACTCAGAGGTTCCTGAACCCATACAAATGGTAAATCGAGGGATATGTACGAGTAGACAGGGGTTCGGGGGAGAGAACCCATATAACGGACTAATTCCCAGAGCATACCACATAATATTTCAGTGGGGAATATGCTCTACACGAGAATCGAACCCGTGAAGTGGGGAAGTTACTCCCACATCATCCCAAATCTTATCAACTCGTCTGTGCCTCTGGGGGCTAGCTTCATTTTATGCTTACCAGTTGATGAAACCGGTTTTCATTTTTATTTTATTTCGATGGTCGGTCATTTGATCGATGACTAAAGCTTCTCAAAATTCTAAGGGTATCCATCTAAGTTTGTGCCCAAATTAATTGATATCTTGTCACCATGCTTTCTTCATACATATTGCAAGAACAATTTCCTCAACATGATACCCAACATATATAGCATGAATAACCAGCATATCATATCAACAACTTAAAATTAATATAGTTTTTTGACTAATTATCGCAGAAAATTCAAGTCGGGTCAACTTAGTGGATCAATTTGGATAATATCTTCTCATCACCTAGCTAATCATTGTCAAGAACTCTTTATTACAGCACACATTTCGATGAGACATGTAAAAATCAACTTATATATATATATATATATAGAGAGTAGAATATAATTAAATAATGAACCCAACTCCCAACTCCTGCGTGCATGTATTTATAGTAGGCATCTGTGAACCTGTAACCCCGCAACTCCCAACAAGAGCCATTTCTCAAGTTCACACGTCCGTTCACTTTGCAACTACGCGTATACCATATAATTTATTGGAGCAAATAAAACTCTTGGAATACAACCAAGAATTAAACCATGAATCGACATTTTCGTATGATCGCTCTTGTAGTTTTCCTCCTTGTTTCCTTCACCACCATCACCAAGTATTCTGCAAGAGAATTGGCGCCCAGACAAGGTAAAGATGCTGGTCTATGGTGTATTTATTACATGCCTGGCAACAGCAAGTAGAGACTAACATCTTCTAAAATTTTTTAACATTTTTGTTGAAAATCTACGGAGTTTTCTTCCACGATAACTTGTCTCTCTTTTAAAGTATTTATTGGTTCACCGAGGATAAATCTAGCTTAGCTTCATTTCCACTCAGAATATTCTTAAAAAATTTATGACCCAAAAATGGGTATCTTGTACAGAAGAAGCACTAGGTGTGAAGAGCAAGGGCGTCGGGAGCCAAGAATCTGTCTCAAAAATTAAAGGATTCGATTCTTTTGATGTAAGATCTCCTCATTTGACTCCTGTCTTTCCCTGCAAAATTTTCATTAATTTCGCTTCTCTGCTTAGCAGAAATTGATGGGTCTCGAAGAAAACAGCTCATGTGAAGGAGGATTATATGAAGAAGACGGTTTAAGGAGAAGGGATATGCTGGAGGCGCACCTTGACTACATTTACACTCAGCAACATAAACCTTAAAATAGATATATTTTTTTGGTTTGTTAGAGTTTGAATAAATAAGGTTCGGTGTAAGAAAGATCTAATGATTAATAATTGTTATTTAACCAATGTTCTTACTGTGTTGTCGTATATACACACTCTTAATTACATCTATAGGTTGCAAACATTAAGTTTATTATAATAAATTTGGTGTGATGTATAGATACACCACATATCATAAAGTTCATATATAGCTTCATATATTACTACTTTTAGAAATCTTATATAACATCAGAGTTGATGTCATGTAAGCCAAAATGTTAGCTGATTGTTTTATTTATTTCATACATTTTTTGGCATATTGTATAAATATATTGGTAACTCAATTACCATGATTGTTAATGCCCACACAAAAAAAAAAAACACATTAAGTTTGCTATAATTCATGTAAAATGTGATTATAATCAAATAAATAATAATTCAAGAAAAATGACCAATTCTCCTTTTCATAACTAATTAAAGGTGTGTTTAAATCACACTAGAAGATATCATGCCAAATTTTATAAAATAAAAAAGAAGAAAGAAAAACATAAATAGCGGAAATTTAACCACTAGATTCAAAGTCCCAAAAAGTTTTTGTGGATGTTCTCCACTCAGAGGCATATTTGCAGATTTAGTTCTCAATTAGAGGCAAATTTGCATGCAAAATCATATATGTAAGAAAAGGAGGAGCAAATATTATCATGCATGAAGGAGCAAATTACTGGTTTGGATATTCGGTTTTCCGGTTTGGACCACATAATATTCACCCCTAGTTATGTATGTGTTTCCAGTTCTTTTTGTAAATAGAAAATGAAGATTCAAACATCCTCCTCCAACTTGTCATCAATTCTCAGTTCCGAAAGACAAAGTGACCTAACATTAGGTATTCTGGTAGTCACAATTTAAGTTGCTTGGTAAAATTAAATCTGGGTCGAGAGTCTAGACCGAACTGGAATGGCACGGTTCGAGCATGCGAAGCACAGGTACAAATCCATCAAAATTCCCAGGCAATCACCTAAACCGTGTGATTTATGGATTAAAACAAGCTGTGTTAACAAAAAAAAGGAGCTGAAAATACCCATGGCCTATGTATAAAGAATCTTCATATTCCAAGTAAAACTTTACACTTCTTCTGTTTTCAATGTAAGTTGATAATATGAACATGAAATAATCACCCTAGATACGGCACTGGCTTCTACAACTTTCCTATGTACTTGCGACTAGATATATATACACTAATGGTTCCAAGTCTTACGTTATTCACAGGACGGAAATATGTGTTGCTATGCAAAAATTAACGGTTTGTCAAAGAATGCTTCAAAAATTTGTTACTCTTTGCCTACTGCCCTTGATTTGCAGATATGAAATCTTCTTGCAAGTGGTCTCGGTGCCCGAGTCACCCTGTCAGTTGCTCTTACACAGATAAAACCTGCCGGCAGTTTCAAAATACTCATTAGTAGCAGTAACCAATAAAACTCATGTGCCCTTAGTTCTTGTGCATTTTCTGAGATTATACTGCAAATGTACGTGTCACAATTAAATTCCAAACAAGTAACGTCAACTTAATATGAAAGTTTTAGCACTGCTTTTAAACACAAAGTTAAATACTTGTGTATGAATGTTACCTCTCCAGAAACAATACTGTATCTCATCTGTTGTCATGCCTATATAGCAAAGAGAATGTCATAAATAATATGTACAATTCAATTACACTGGCGTTTTAATGGAAGCAAAAAACAAATCGATCTCTTTTACCTCTAAATATTGATGTCGTGGATGTCCCACAATACAACGACCTCCTCCGTAAATTCCAAATCCATTTTCTTGGAACAGGTATCGGCTGACGGCTGGATTCATGATCAGCAAAAACCTGAGCATATATATACGAGAGTCATCGCCAGAGGCACTCACTTTTGCAGCAGAAAATATTTCATAATAGAATGGTGAGACATAATCTTCAGTTACCTCATTGACCTGAAAATATGTCCCATTTAGAGGAAAGGACCCCCTATTTGCTGTCCGGCATGGTATCTGCGTGTGATAGTTGATGTGTCAATTTGAAGGTGAATCGTGTCAATTGAAAGCTATTAGTGAAACAATAACAGTACATAATGAAAGTTAAAAGTTTTTACGCACCAATATTGTCCCTTGAATTAACTCCTCCTCTTGTTTCTGAACCTCATCTCTCAAACAGCACGTACCAACATCACATGTTGTCGACTCCTGACAACTGCATGCACCTTTTGGAGGTTGGGAAGATTTTGCAGTTTCCTCTAGTGGAAAATACAAAAGGGTATCATTGATTTGAAAGAAATAGAAGATATCATATACTTTCAGATTTAGAAAAGAATTTGATAACAATTGTGATGTCTAAAAAAATATAGTTTAGTCTGTTTCAGAGTTGGAAAGAAACTGATAACAATTTTTACATTAGAAAGATAGTTTGCAGTTTGCCATCAATTCAAAGTTAAAAAGAAACTAGAGATCCTTTATAGGCGCACTAGGTCTTAAAGACTTCAGTTATGCAACATCCAGAGCACAAGATCTTCACTTACCATTTGTCCATATTGCAAGAAGATATGGACATGGATCGTCAGGTTCTCGATTTTCAAACTGTTACAGAGCGTATGAAAACTCAGACCAATTTTTGATGCATTTGACACAATGCTGAAATTTACGCAAGTCATCAAGAACAAAACAAGAGGCTAACCCCTGCCAAAAGAGGGTGTGAATCTGGAACTTCATAGCTGCAATAAAACAAAAGTACAACTGGTAGAAACAAAGTTGTATTGGGGGTATTAAATATTTGTCCAGAACGCAGAATGAGGTAATACAGCACTTACACTTGGTGTACTGTCCTTAAACGGCCTACGAACTTTAGCTTAGGCATGGGAATTGTTGCAGCTGCGGGACTCAAGGCAACCAGCTCTTTTGACATGGTACCTTCTCCATTTAAGAAATTTGTTTTCTCCATGAAATCCAGTAAGTTCTTAGTGAACTCTTCCTGACTGAGTTTAATGGTGGGGATCTCTTCATCAGATTCATACCCCAAATCTTCAATGTCACGCTCTGCCATTTCTCTAGATGCGGGCTCGGGTGAAGGGGGGAATTCTACAATAGGTTCTGAATTAAAGCATATGTTCTCTACTCTCGAGACATCATCATCACAATGAACCAACAAAGAAAGATTTGTATCCATAGCATTTTGACTAGATTTAACTTGAGCTTCGTGCTCATTAGTCCCTCCCTTCACTCCTGGAAGGCGAAGCCTGGCACTGCATTGAATTCAGATATTCCCACATAAATATTATGTTTTCTGCATGTTACTGATTACTTCCAAATGCAGTGTTCGGCATATTTTGTGGATGAGGTAAATTAAATCTTTGCAAACCCATGATGATCCTTGCCACATTTTCTTTTTTAACAGAACTAATAAACCACTTACACAAAAAGTTGAAAAACTTCTACTTACCAAGTAAGGGTGAGTTTGAATACAGAAACAAACACTTCATCAAGCAAACTAATTGAAGGATGTACAGTTTTTTATTTGACATGACAATAAAAACACAGAGTAAGAGCTACAGCTTTCAAGCTTCTTGATTCAACTCTAAGTGCTTTAAAGAGTTTAAAAGGTCAAATCAAACATCAGCATTCACTTCAGAAGAATTTTACAGACAGGCTTTAAATGCACAAATTAATCTAGAATAAGCATATTATAATAAAAACCGCAGGTAAGCTGCCAACTAACCTAGCATATGCACTTGCAAAATGCCTGCATTGTCCTCTCATTGGACACACATTGCAATTAGGCTGTCTCTTCGTACAAAACACCTGTAACATTCAAGATCGTGTTTTCACTTACATTTTATTACACACAAAAGCATAAGACACTAATATATGAACAATGAATGTAAAACTCCAACCTTTCCAAAGGTGATCATCTGGTAATGGCATTCATACCTATTAAATGAAACAATTTATTTAGGAAAAGCAAAATTCGAAACAATATGTCAGCTGCTTAAACAAATTTTCCCAGGATATGAAAGAAGTTTAACATCTTTTCACTTACAGTGTTTCATTTGAAATTTTGCACAGCCGTGGCCAGATGTACTTCTGGATGGTATCCACTAAAGGGTAACTGTAGAAGATTGAACATCAAAATGACAGTAAAAACATGAGTAAGAAACGTAATTCAGCGCCACTCACTTGTTTAAAAGATGTATCTGAACATCCTCAGGAAGTGGAAGAAGAGGGACCCATCCAAGACGGACCAAAATCCGACCAACATTGGTATCAACCTTGTGCAACATCAAAGCCCATTAGTAAGGAATCATACTTGATTAACTCAAAAACTCAAACCAATCCACAATAAAATGATACCGGGAAGGCATGGTGACGAAGCGTCAAGAGTCTCACACACTCAGTACTCTTCAAGCCAAGTCCAGGTATGCTCAGTAAGTAACTCCTAAACAAAAAGGAAAACAAGTACACCATAAATTCATTTAAGATAACACTAGTTATATCATCATGTGATTGAAATAATAAAAAAAACACATTGTCAGTTAAACTGCTTATGGATCTTACTTTGCTTTGTCAGGAGGAACATCTCTTAGCCACTCTAGATCAATAGTTCCATGATCTTCAATCATTCGATCTAAGAAATCCTGCAAAATACAAGTAGAAAAAGCACTTTATAAATAGATAGATGAAGTTTAATTCTTTCATTTCCCCAATACCACACATTTTCATGATTTGAAATCATATCTGACCTTGATTCTACCAGCAAGAATGTTGTTCATCCCCCGGTCCATGATCACTTTAGCAACCTCTTGAACTGATGCTTGCCTAACTGCATCCCAGTTGGCAGAATCAATGTTATTATTCATTGTATCTTTTGATTTGCCACAAGAATATTGTTTCCGTAAGTTGTCCCAGTTAACATGGCTTTCTTGCTTCTCTTTCACTTGGCGTTTGTTTCTTCCTCCTGCAGATTCACGGTCCTTGCCTACATTGGGTAGACCATTGATGTTGATGTTCCCAAGATCTGCCACAAGATTTTGAGATTTAGTCAAAACTTGCCACATTAAATCCAAATTAGGTGTCTTGTCTGATATTAAAGCACATGTATGCTTTGAGAAGCTCCAAATTTTTATCAGTCAAACAACTCGTGGCATTACCATCCAAATTGGTTGTGTTGTCTGCACCAGGATCGCTCCGTGAAGCTCCAAAATTAAAACCACCCGCGTTTTTATCACACAATGTTGTATCACTTTCACAACCGTAATATTGCTGGAGAAATGTATTTTCTTCAAACAGTAAATCTTGTCTGAATATAGAAGAATTTTCAACGGAACAAGGTCTAGAAATGGGGGTTGAACTTTTATGTCCAGATGAATCTGGAACACCAGGAGCTGTGTCTCCATATTTCACATCAGTTATGCTTCCAGCACACGAACTTATGTTCTCCTCATGATTGAAAATTTGCCGAAGCAATGCACTTTCCTCCCTAAGTTGAGTAGCATTCTCTCCGTGACAAAATCTAGAAATGGTAGTTGAACTTTTATGTGAAGAGAAATTCGGAATTTTTGAAACTGCGCCATCAAATTTTGTATCATCCATGCCTTGTCCACTTGACATTTTATTCTCTCTGTAACCATGAACACACTGGAGCAATGCCTTTTCTTCCACCTTCAAAACCTGCTCCTTAAGTGTAGCAGAAATCTCACTGGTACAAGGTATTGAAATGGTATCTGAACTTTTACAAGAAATGGAATCTGCAAATCCATCTCCAAATTTCAAATCAACTATGCTTTGATCACATAAAAGTATATTCTCTTCCTGATTGTTAAGTTGCTGGCAGGATTCATTCTCCTCCCCAAGTAAAACCTTCCTAAATCCAGCAGAGTTCTCACTGGTACTTACTTGAGAAAAGGTGGTCGAACTTTTACAGGAAGATGAATCTTGAATTACATGAACTGCATTTTTATAGCTTCTTTCATCTTCACTAAGAGTCTTATTTATGGCGCAAATGCATATTTGTCTCATATCTAGCTCAGTTGAGCATAAGCATGGCTTCTCGTTACTCCTATCAGTAGACTGATCACAACCAATCTCCTTACTATCGGCAGATTCTTGATGGCTCACATTATTCTTGTTGGAACTACTATGTTTAGTCAAAGATGGAGGAAATTTTGCTGCAAGAGACATAAAGGCAGAACTGCGAGGCAACAAATTCAAAACAGGTTGCAGTATTTAGAACATGGGAATTTCTTGAAACAATTTACATAAAATTCTCCTTTACCTAGAAAGATGGTCGCTAACATTCTGAGTTAAGAAAACTCCAATCACCGAATCAACAACTGACCCTTTCCATGGAGAAAATCGTCTGTCCCCTGGAACAATGATATAGTAACATAATAATATACGAACATCAATCATAGGTATAACATCAAAAGTGAATCAACATAATACTTAATGGAGAAAATCGTCTGTCCCCTGGAACAATGATATAGTAACATAATAATATACGAACATCAATCATAGGTATAACATCAAAAGTGAATCAACATAATACTTAATAAGTGATGCACCACATTTCTCCTAGGTTAATGATCCTTTGCCTAGAAAAACAAACGGAAGGTCAAAGGAATGAAGTCAAGGGATTATGAAAATCTAAAATTACTTTCACTTTTTCATAATTAGTTGCAGTCCACTCTATCTTCATCCAGATTAATAGTCTTACAAAATTCTAGAAACATTCTTTCACAGATACCTCCAATCATGGGGACCACTTCTGAGCGCTATATGCAGATATAAGTCTCATCCATATCCTCGCTCTAATTTTATATACACATTCAAACTGAGCTCGCAATTTCCCCACGTTATTTTTTTACAGAGAGAAAGTTGTATTTATAGATGCTAATATGGATGCTATCGTAACTTTAGTTTTTAACTGGCCTAGCAGACTGTTAATTTTTATTTTGAGATGACTGACCACCTTTAAATTTTAATGGTCAACATAACATGGTAACAAAGTTCACATTTCAGAATATCTTTGACTAAATACGATTTAATAAATTAAATGAATCTACAAAAATGGTACATGGAAATGTAATCTCGTGTGCATTTAACTTTCTTCGGCAAGAGAAACTAATTTGATAGACTTTGATACATTTCATATATTACAAGTTAATGGTCATGTTTTCTTCCTTCAAACTATTTGGGTATCTCTTTAAGTAAGCAAACCAATAAAATCAGGAGTCATTCAGCTAATTCTATCTAAACAGGAATACTTCAAATGCTAAAAGCAAAAATGTAAATTCCATTAACTTTGAGCTTACATACTAAATGCTATTGAGTCCAAACCATCGCTTGGCGAGGTCATCAAGAAGTCAATAAAATTACAATAATTTTGATCTGGTCTATCATTCACACCGCCAGTTATGTTAGATATACAAGTTTTCTAAACTAACAGTGTGGAAGAAAAAGGAAGAAGTCTTTTATTACATAGTAACGTCACCAAAAAGATGTAAAACTTTCAACATAAAAAAATGAGAAAGATAATTATTTATGTTTAAGTGGCACTCATTTTATGATGAAGTTATACGGTTTAATTTCAAATGCTTTTTTCCCAAAATTACGAGCTAAAATATTAATTAGTTCTCATTTGAAAGCAAATAAGTAATCACTGTCATCACCACATTCTTATAAGCATACAGAAACAAAGAATACTAGTTATTATGGTGGGCAATACAATGTCAGACATAAAGAAGACTTCTGCATTGTGCTTTATCAACAAATTGGAATAACGAAGCCAGTGATACCTTGTATACGGTGCATGCAAGAAATAAATGAGTCTATTCGTCCACGAAAAATTTCTCTAACACTATCCCAATCTATTTTGCTGTCTTTGTCTGCTTCACCAATGTCTTCACTCCCATCAGTTTCCATCAGCAAATTCCAGACCCTCAATGTCTCAGCATCAAGATCAACTTTCGGCAGTAGTTTCTGTCTCTTTGAAGGATCAAATTTCCCTTTGTAAGGAAGAATTGCATCACTGACTTTTTGATCCCGAACCACAAGTTGGTTATTGACATCTGCTATACATAGTCTCTCAAACTTCTGGCTAATAAAATCAGTCATACCTTGGACTTCATCCGCTGAAAGAAGAAACAAACATATTAACTTAGCTTGCCAATCTTGTAAAGAAAAATGTTATGCCAAAATAAACATTTTGTCTTTCGGACTAACCATTTAGGTTGGAAAACATATGTTTTAGGTCAAGATGCTGGACCACAGAAATTGGAGTATCAACCAAACAATGTTCATCCAAATACGGAATGTGCTTGACCGAGATCATAGAACAATCTTCAACATTTTCCTGTCCAGAGTCTTGGGTTACAACACTAAGGGCTTTCAAAGGAACAGCAGCTGGAACCAAGTACAAGGATGATAAATCACGACTTTGAGCAGACAGATTTGATCGTTTCCTTTTACAATGGACCGACCAGTTTAAAAGAGAAGAACATCCTCGTGGTTCTGAATGTTTCATTTCCTCGTGCACACCTGAAAATTTAATCTTTCGACTATGAGTCCGAGACCTCTTTTTCCTAAAATATGCCATAGGGCACGGGCACAAGCTCCATACACAGTTAAAAGACTTGGGATAATCCATTGCGTCCCTTATCTGTTTTTGGCTGGGCTGAATCAACCTTAAATTATACTCTTGTATCGCAAAGTTTGACGGCAATTCATTGTCCATGATCATTTTCTGCTGTGTCCCATCAGCTAATTTCCCGGACGGACATCTTTTTTTAATTTTTTTGGCGGCCCTGTGATATTTAGATCTTTTCTTGGAAGTTACTTTATGTCTAATGCATGGATCCATCTTTACCGGAAATTTAGTTGCTCTTTGTTGTTTCATCCTTTTTTTCTTGAATATTCTTGGAAAGTTTGGTCCAAGTTTCCTGCTGTTCTTTAGACACTCATTTGGTCGAAATAGCCTTTTATAGACTTTCAAACCAAAAACATTGGTTCCACACTGCAACTTTGACCCTTCTTCTGGTGTATGTATCTTCTCCTGGAAATTCATATCTTCCTCGTATAAAGGGTTGCTTCTAGTCTTCTTTCTGCGTTGGTATTGCTGGATAATTGTTCCGATTCCAGGGCAGGAGTCAAAATTTTGCTCTTCCAAATTGAAGTTGAAGTATAGCTTTTGGGTATCTTCTAAAGAATCTGCTGACACGATAAAAGCATTATTGTCAATAGAATCTTCGTTTGGATATAAATCACCTTAGAACTAGTAGTGTTTATTATTACCTCTTAACAAGCTGTCAGTACAAGCATTCAATAAATCTGTGAACCCTTTTACAGCACAATAAGAAGTGTCATCAACTGCCTCCCCTTGAGGAGTCGAGGAATTCGCTGACAGTTGAAATCCATCCACCATTTGGACATGCTCATCTTTTGCCAAGGAAGTTTCCATGACTTTGGCATCAGTCACCCCATCAATCACACCACAACTATCATGCCCAAGCTGATCCCTGGCATGGTTTACAAGTTTGAAAACCAGTTTTTGTCTGCAAGATTTTGTAGCACATTCTAAGTTTCCATCAAAACCTTCGGGTGGATTCTCTTTTCTGGTGCACGTATTCTTCTCAGGTGGGCTTGTTCTAGGAATAGATCGCCTTGGAGTTTTTTGTTTAGGTGTTAAAGGATTAGCCATTTGTGATTTCGGAGTTTTTTTGGGTTTGGTTTCATCAAATATTTTTGGTCTGTGTTTTTTCATTTTTGGTCTCTTTTTTTTATCCACGCCAACTTCACAACTACCCAATTTTTTGGGATTTGGATGACTTGGTGTATAAGAAGTCTTGGAAGTTGTAGAATTTGTCTCAAAATCATGATGTGTCTGTTCCTCGTTTAGCTGAAATCCCCTAATCCTTTCAGAAGGCACTTCAACCTTCCAGGTTTCTTCGTTCTCCACTTTGTCTGCACCAAAATATCACAATATTGCAAGAAAGGGTCCAAACTATCAAATGTGACATGGCATGTCAAGAACGTTAATTTTTCAGGAGTTTTCAGCAATCAAAATTATCAAGGCATCACTTCATAATCGGTATAGAGATAAAATGTTAAATGACTGTTAATTCGTACCACATATTGAATGAGATGTATTTGATATAGTTGATAATTGAGCTATTGAGAAACATCTAAAAGTATGAAATTTCGGAAAGTTTCATTGTGAAAATATATGAATTAAACATATGAGTTGATTACGCATTTTGTATTGTACTACATTTTTAAATTAATTGAATTCGCCACCGCTAGCGCTGGTTGAAAATCTGGGTGTGGCAGAGGATTTTCTACAGAAAAAAGAATCAAATTTCAACATAAAACTTGAGACAGAAAAAAAAAAAAGAATCACTAATCTAGCAGATGAATTACCCAGGTGAGCAAGTGGTATGGTATCTGACCAAAAAAATTATATTATTCGATTTCATGACTATTGTCTCTTCATAAAATCATATATGCAACAAGTACCTGATATGTCACCATTGAAACCGGAATAAGCATTACTGCCTGAATCCACAGAAATATTAGCAGACCATGCATCATCACCAGGACACAAATTCCCAAGTATGCGATCACAACTGTCCCTCTCTTTCCCCGCCGAACACTCCTGTTTCCCAGAATTATGAGACAATTTGGCAGAACCCACATGTATTTCAAGAGGAAATTCACTTCAAAATCATACCTGCACCGTTTTCATCGGTGTCACCGGCACCCACTCGCCAGCACCCTTCAACCCCTCAGCCATCACAAACTCCGCGCGGAGCTTCAACCACTGTTAGAATTAGTGTTAGTAGAGTGCAAGAGTGGAAAAGTGAGGCAAAAGACTTGCGGAAGATGTGGGTAAATTTTTGGTGATAAAGGTTTTGGCTTCAACCACAGCTAGTTTGACATGGTCAACATGTTAACTAGGTTAAAGAAGCACCTCTCCAACAAAATTTAACTATCATGTTTCCATGTCAACTCAAATATGTCCAAAATATTGTGTAATTTTCTCTCAAGTCTTTCACCAATATATATTGTTTTTCACTAAATATGTTAGTTACCTTCAATAACTTTTTAGATCATATTAAGTACTCATTAAATAAGGATCAAGAAAAAAAGTTATCTATATACATGGGATGGATTAACTATTTTTCTTTTTCTGAAGATTACAGGTAAGTAATTTATTTAATTTTTTTTAGGGGTGACAAATTAACGTGCATATTTTGTGTTCTATTTTTTATTATATAGATACATATATATACCAAATAATTAACGGTTTTCCGACGAACAAAGCGTATCATTGCTGTCACTTGATCGAAATCATGATATTAGCACAGATGGCCTAAATCTAACATAAATCCTAAAATGTCATATAATAAAAAAATTTATTAAAATTTAAAGTTTCAATATGCTAAATTTGACATGACCTAATATTTCAGCCAGGATATACAGTTTTCAACCTAAGTTATCATAGAACTCGAGTCAAACGAGAGAAAGTATGATGACATGAAGTCTTCTCCTTGAAATCGAAGGGTGCCAAAAACATTTTTTCAAACTTAGCTACTATGATCTTTAAAATCTGCTTATTTACAAGCCCTTTGTTAATGTAAACAATTATTTATGTGACATTTGAGGAAATAAATATTTATTTTATCATGAAGGGATGCCTAAAATCCATTGTCAAAAAATACTCTAGTTACTATTTGAAATAGTAGGTCGAAAAATCTCACAGCTAATTAGCCATTTATGGATTCTGGTGAAATATTTTATAACCTTCTAAAGTTGAAAGCTTATACATACTATGCTAAATCTTGGTAATTTTACAATAGTTAAAGAACACAAAAAAAATAATAAAGCATATAATCCAAAGATATCCTAGTTTGAGGTTAAATATCCTATTCGAAAGGCTTATGTTAAGTTCAAGTAATAGAAAACAAAAGAAGGTAAAGGAAAATATTACACCTTTTTTAACCTTAATTAATTTTCTTTTCAAAAGGAAACTTTTCTAATTAGTAAAAAAACGGTGGCGCTTTAACAGTAGAAGGAACGTTAATTTTCGGAGCATGAGAATATAATTTTTCTGTTTGTATTTAAAACCCATTTTAAAAGTCCACATTTTCTACAACTAAAAACCACCTCAATTATCCAACTAAATCCCATAACTGATCGTCAAGAAGGGCTTGCCTTGGATGGGCTGGGCTGGTTTATAAAAACCAAGGCCCACATCTACTAAACCCCTAACCCACGATGATAGGAAGGCTACTCCGATGTTCCCCTCACCATTGGTATCAAGATCGATCATGGAATTTGTAGGCTACGTATTTCAAGTACTTAAGACCATTTCTGCTCAGATTTCATCACAACAACATGAAAGTTTCATCTCCAACGCAAGACAATACCTACAACAATTTGAGGGGCATGCATCTCATGCGCATGTGCTCGATAATCTTGACTCGAGCTCGTAACTAATACTTGTGCATCTCTCAACTAAGACGAAGAGATCAAAACCCAGGCCTAGAAACATAAGAAAAAGAATTACTCAGAAAATAGATAACCAGACAAACACCTAGAATATGAATTAACATCCATTTGGTCGGAAGCGAAGTGGCAAGTGGATTATTAATGTTGATGACATAGGTGGTAAAGACCAATATTTTGTCTCATTTTACCTGAAAAAACATAAATGTCTCTTGTGATGGAAATTCAAAGTTGCCGCATGCCCCTGGTCAACAGTAGAAAACTCATTTCCTCTCCCCTTCTCCAATCTTTACCGTCGAATTAATGTCTAGAAATCCAATCTTTTTTCTTGTTAAACTTATTTAATATCACTTAGTTTATATTTGGATCTAAGGATTGATTAGCAAGAAATAGAATGATATGAAATGTTGAGTGACTGTTAAAAAGTTTAACAGGATGTATAGTAGTATAATAGATGATGATATATATGGTTTCAAATATTATATTGGTAAGATTTCAATATTGTTATTTGTAAATGATCAATTAAATATAAAAATAATATTTAATTTAATTTAATTTTTAAAAGTATTAAGAGTTTGACTCGCCACGGATACAACCAAACATTTTCAGCCATTTCGGAAATCAAAGCCCTAATGACTGAGATGCAAACGTGGTGACTCACGAACCATCCTATTTTGACCAGATATTTGTTAATCAGCTGACTGAGATTGGACTATTTACCCCATTCACTTGACACGTGTCCGTCTAGGAGATCTTCGTTCTCTTGTTTAGTGACACGTCGATCCCCAGCGATTTCACTTCTTAAATATATACTTTAGTACTGTTGTATCCTATAATGTTTAATGTTTCTCCTCTTTATGGACATGCTATAAAATTAAACTAACATTATGTGTCTGACATGAGTGTTGTGGATCGGCTACCCAGCTACTATCTTGAACAAGAACCTGCACAAGCACAAAATAGAGCAAGCAAACTATTCATAATATATGTTAGTACGTAAATGTTCCAACAGAGAGAGTACGAGACCAAATCTAGCAAGATCGTGGCCAAGCTCAGTCACCAAGACTATGAAACCACTACACCA
The DNA here is from genome assembly GCA_001598015.1 of Dorcoceras hygrometricum. Classification (NCBI taxonomy): domain Eukaryota; kingdom Viridiplantae; phylum Streptophyta; class Magnoliopsida; order Lamiales; family Gesneriaceae; genus Dorcoceras; species Dorcoceras hygrometricum. The sequence continues at coordinate 148,776 of KQ995304.1, forward strand.
GAACTGAAATCTCACTGAACCAGGGTAAAAGACACGAGGTTTGGACAGTGTACAGAGTAGCTCTCACACAGATAGTAAGAACCCCAAACCCGAGCAACCCCATAAGCCAGAACCTCTCACACGACGCTCATATCCCGTGGTCTCGCCGTTCCTTCTCATAAGAACATGATGTTCAAGATAGGAACAGATCGGAAGCCACCTCACTGGATAACAGAGAAGACACCTCACTATGTTCACACAGAAAACACAGGACACGGGCTAGCTACAACGAAGGAGAACAACAGGTCTATGTTAACGGGGAAGAACAGAACACGGGGCTGGTCTACGACGGGGCAGCACAGCGAGGTGACGGAGAGATTAGGGTTACGAAGAAGGGAGGCGACTGAGGGATTAGGGTTTCACAGAGAGAGAGCCTAGTGTATATTCTGTATCTACACAACGCATTACACCTCGTATAAAACAAAGGGACGGCCGAGATTAACGCCAAGGATTGAGCGGTATAGATGATAAGTAAGACTGGGTTGGGCTTACATAAAGGGGACACGGGCTTGGGCCACACACAACTACAATGAGATTCTAACTACGACACTGAAGTACTAGGACGTCATCTTTTATATCTTATTTTATCATTTTTCTTGAAAATATTTTTTAAAAATTGAAAAATCACATGGTGTCGAGTCCTTGTTATTTTTATACGATTTAATCAAGTTTACCTATTGTTATTTACTTGATTGGTATAGTTTATAGGCAATGCATTCGGTCCTATTTGGTTAATTATCAGGATTTTACCTATAGGTTGATGTTGTAAGTTCCCCATGAAAAGATGTTGTATCTTTATTATATGTTTAAAAAAGATATCATGTTTGTTATAATGTGTTTCAATATGACTAACACTACTTGGAGAGACAATCACTTAAAATATACAAACTACCTTGTTGGTTGATTAGATGAATGTGAATACTTTATATAGTGCTAAAATTATATAGTGTCCTTTGCATACGCATATGATAATATTAATGAATATTATACATTCCATGTGTATATCCAGCCATCGGTGCATACGCATATATAGAATGAGTGGTATGAAACTCTCTAGTATTAATATTTCTATCGTATCATATCGAATGTTTTGGCTAAAATATTATTTATCTTGCATCAATCAAATTATCACATATTTATTTCATATCAATCAAATCATTAATATCAAATTATAATATTGTTACTTATCTTATTCTTTTTGTTATATTTATTAATTACAATTTATGACTTTGCCCAAACTTAACCAATCAAATCAAACATATTACTCTTATGAAACGTTATTTTCTATCAATCACAATTTTTTATAATAACACCATGTATTATTAATGCTATTGTATCGTATTTCATTTAACAAGACAAAACGGTGCCCAAGAGAACGAATTTTTTTCCATTTTTTAATATAGATTCACCTTGATCTATTTCAATACTAGTTTATAAAATATATTTGATTAAATGTGTTAATTATTTGAAACAGTCCATTATTTTGAAATTTTCCAAAATATACTCACTTCATTCTCAACATTCAATTACTTTTTCTTCATATCTTAACTTTCGGTTCTGTTATAAATTAATTAAAAGTTGCCAGTAAAATCTTTAAATGATATACAAAATGATTCACCTCTTTCGTGTTTCACGCTTCTTGAAGGTCATTATTTTAAAAAAATATATAATATGTAAATTCAAAAAAATCTAAGCGACTGCATAAAATCTATATGCTATCATATAGTGAACATGAAAATCAAATATTTATGCTAATTTTGTTGGATGAAAAAGAAAATATAACTTAGATATATAAGGCAGGAGGAGAACGTATAATGAAGAAATTAGTCCACGTGTACGACATCTGAAGCTTCGATGAAACCCAATCTTAAAATCTTATATTTATTGTCCCTATATAATCAAGCCGCCCTCCACCACTCTCTTAGACACCACTCTCTCTCCACAGCAATTAACATACCTGGTATTTAGCTTATATTCGCCGCCGCACACCGGGAAACTTAATGGCCTGTTTCCCCATACTATCGGAGCCGCCGCCTTTTTTCAGCTACTCAATAACAGGTGTATAGAATATAGATATTTTGAATGGGGTCACCGAAGAATCAGCGGGAAGGAGGTCACAAGAAGAACAAGAAAGGGAGATTGGCGGAGAAAGCGTCGTCGTTTCACGGCAGAGGTGGCGAGGTGGTGGCGGAGATGCTTCCTAGGCCGAGGACGGTGCCGGAATTGTTATCCGGTTCGAGGATCGGTGGAAACACGTCGGATGACATGGTTCTTAGAGGAAGGCCGGCCAGGCTGACAAAACTGCTGTGTAAAGTGGCTGTGCAGAGGAGTATCGGCCCGGTGCAGGTGCTGATCCCGCTGGAGGATACGGTTGAGGATTTGATCGCGGCGGCGCTACGCCAGTATGCGAAAGAAGCACGGCGGCCGATTCTTTCGTCCGAGGCATCTGCCTTTGACCTCCACTACTCACAGTTTAGCTTAGAAAGTAAGATTAGTTTTCTGGTTATTTCAATGTATTCCACACAAAAATTTCGAATTTCGATAGATCGAAATTTTGTTATTAAATATTGTTGTCCCACAGGTTTAGATCGTGCGGCGAAGATACAGGATTTGGGATCAAGAAACTTCTTCCTCTGCCCAAAAACTGCGGAGGCCGCGGCGGCGAGTGGCGCCCCTGTAACGACGTCAAGTTCTAGCTGTTCAAGTGAAGCCGATATGGGCGGCAAGAAGGTGATCCCTTGGCTGAAATTCATGGATTTTTGCTGTAAAATGCTCGATTAACAGCCACAGGTTTTAGAGAATCTATCACCGGATATTCATGTTCTGGAAGCTGTAAATCGGTTAGATTCAGTTGGTAGTTCAGAATATTACAACTTAGTTTCCCAGTAATTAAAATGTATAAAATTATTACATTATGGTGCTATTTTAATGTTCACTCCAATGTAATGTGTTGAATTATGTACAAATCACATAAAAATGATGCAAGTTTATAGTTGGAAAAGAGTTGAATGATTTCTTGTAATTTTAACTTTTTGTCTTTAGAAATTTTTTTTCACCGATTTTTATATTTTTTTCTGTCCTGCTATTCTTGTCACTGTTTTAACTTTTAAGCAACTGATTCGTCAATTTATGTATAGACACCACTGGATACCAATATAAGATATTACTTAAATTATAACTTACATAACTAACTTTTAATAAATAACTTATTAAAAGTTAAATTCAATCAGAGATGAACTTATAGTCTCTTATTTAAATTTCTTTTCCCCAACTTGGCCTAGCTACAAGGATAAATTGATAATTTTGATAAATATATATAGGGCAATGTTTTTCAAAAGACCGTCATATGATTCTATGGTTCCATTGATATACGATGATAATTTACAAAGATGTTCTGTAAAAGTATAGTTCTACATCAGATTTTTAAGAATATAAATTGTCAATGATTTTTTCTGAAAAGTTAGATCTAACCCTCGTTATTGTGTTCATTTAAACTTGTAGAACTTCGATAGAACAAGTTGATAGGTGTTAGTAGTAGATGCCTCTTGTGTTTTAATTTTACACGTCACAGGCTAATGACTCCACCCGTATTAAATAATTTCTACGTATCTATATAATATTTAATGTTTAGGGCTTGATATCCCACATTATTCCACTATTAATAAAATTAATAATGGGACAACATGATTTCTCTACTTGTTTAACCGATAACCATACGTCCATCCATAATCAGCAAGTAGCTTTGGATTAGTTTTTTAATTAGTCAAAATTCGCATGGTCATCGATACTATTTGTTGGTGGCTCTCGGGTTATATAATAATAAAGATTCCCGTTACACTTAATTGAATGAATTAGTTCCAAGTTTGTGTGATTATGATCCAAGATTGGTTAGGATTAACAATTCCACACGCATAGAAATTGCTAGCTAAATCTATGATTACTAATTTGGCCTGATACTATTCGTTTGATGAGAAGATCGATTTGAGTTTACAAACTAAGTGTCAACTTTATAAAGTATAATCTGTCAAAAGAAAGTTGGGATTTTCAAATCAGTCTACCTAACTGAAAGTACAGCAATTTATTTCAGAATTTGATTAGTGTCACCTCACAAAATAATGTGTTTTTGCGTGTAAATATTCATCTGATAATAATGTAGAATCCTGTATGTGGTCTATATCAACTTGCACGTCGGCATGTGCATGTTGAGTCTTGTTCAAAAAGTCAATCTTGCCGGCTATATATATTTGAAATAAGCTCCATGCCATAATTGTATATATAATAACAGTAATGTTTCTATAATCTTAATTAAATAAAATCTGATGTTTATGTGATCTTATATTATTATATGAATACGAAAGGTTCTATGATAATAAATAAATCTTAGAACACTATCAAATGAAAAGAAAAAAGTATAAAATGATTCGAGACATGATAATTCGGGCAGAGATTTCAAGTGGATGGTATTCATTCATGCATCTTCGTTTTCGGCCACTGGAGCATGTTATCGGTGGGGCTCGGCAATAATGCTCGAAGAATGATTATTTGCCGGTGGGGTAAAATAAAGGAATTTAAACCGTAGAAAAAGATAGGAGCAACATTTGAAGAGTGGAAAAATATTATTCCTTTCGAAATTCGCACAGAATTATATATCATACTGTAAATAAAAGATTCAAACTGAGTTTACTTCAGTAACTTTTTGGTGTTTCTTATTATCTGATTAGACCTTCACGACATGCAATGTTTGTAGTTTCTTCATTTACCAGTTCCAGATGTGATACAACTTTGGTTCAAGATTGGAAGAAACTCAAAAGATTAAGCCATTATGTATTGTACAATATTCTATATATTAATCATGCTCTTGCTAGTACAAGCATACTTCGGCGTGCCACTGTTTCCTGATACTGTTCTTTATTAGTGAATTCCAAATAAAAATAGTAAGACCGGTTTCATTTACAGTTTTCTATTAGAGTTTCTCAATCAAAATGTTGACCATTTGGGGATTGAAGGGTTTTTTTACCATAATATCATGCTTCCAGAAGATATGATAAGTACTAAGCTGTCCAGAGATTAGACCTAAACACATTTAAACATCATCCCATCTAACAACAGTACACGGTCCATAAAAGAAGTACCATGCTTTGACACATAATTCCACTAAATTTAACATAAAAAACTTGAACGACTCTAAAATCACCAGCCTTCCAGAGAATCCTCGAATTAGTCGCTCCTCAACCTGCCAACCAGCTCGATCAGAAGTGTCGAACCAAACCTCGACTAGAAACGGAAAGTACCTGTGCAAAGTGCATCACAAGCTTTTGTTAAAACAAGTTGTCAGTCTTTACAATCAGGCACCTAACCTGCACCTGCAAAACTAGTTAATCGAGTGAGTTGCATACGAACTTTTTTGAAATCTATTGAAAGATACTGGAAAGGTAAGTGACAACTCACAAGCTTGGTATGTAATGTTGTTACTACAGGATACCTGACTGCACATACGAAAAAAACAAGCACTAGCAGATACAAATAAACAGTCGAACACAGCATTTGAAATTATTTACAGTAACCTGTTCACAGTTTGCTGTTGAATTATTAGATGTTTGGTGCAGAAAAGTGATTTCCAGGAGTAAAGTTCGAAGGCATAGAGTAAGCAGAAAACAGGATATGGAGCCTACTATAGTCGACAGAAGTACCGAAAAGAACATGCATTCTACGTGGAGGGAAAATTTCAATTCACGTGCCTTTATGAACTATTGACGACATTTTTATATTTCCCAGATCAAATCTGCACTCAATTGATACTCGGCATTGTTAAGTAAAAAAACCTTGAAGCACATGTCAACTGAAACAGTGATTAACAGTCACATAAACTTGATGCATCCTGAACAGAAACTATTTCACATTTCAATTATCGGTGGCAAGCCTAGAGATGACAGAACAATAAATTTCTTTTAAAAAGAAAATCAAGAGTAAGCCTTGATCAGAGAAGGAAGCATCTTATCATAGCTGAGAGGTGTAAAAACCCAAGATTGGTATGGAACAGCAAATAGCTACTTTTAAAAAAGTAAAATCAAAGAGTAAGCCTTGATCAGAGAAGGAAGCATCTATCCTAGCTGAGCGGTGTAAAAACCCAAGATTGGTATGGAACAGCAAATAGCTATGCCTTGTCGATCAGACAAGTCCCACAGCAGATAAAGAAGGGAGGGAGGGAAAAATCAGAAGAAACAAAGGAAGGAAAGGGAAACCCATCCAGCATTGATTATCACAGCTAGCAAAATTGGAGAAGTATGGTGAATATGCAGGACAAATAACTACTCAAGAGCCAATTGCAAATTCATGCACACAGAACAAGCATGTTAGTCATATGTTGAAGAAAAAGAAGTGAAAATAGTTTATCATATTCCACATGACAGGATGGTAAACCTGCACACCGCCTGCACAGTGGAAAATGGCAGTAAGCTTTTTTCAGGACGGGTGTCCTTTCATAGTCCAAATTCAAAGCAAAGCAGAAAGAGCCAAACTGTTTGAGTGAGAAAAGCACAAACCTGCTGAAATAATCAATACCCATATATATATTTCCGTGGCTCCTGGAAATTAGTGAGCTCCAATTTTCTCATTGCCATGGTGGTTATTCACATTTCTATCATCAGCACTTCTATCACTGACCCTGTTGGCCCGTTCTGCCTCTTCCCTTTCCCTGTTCCACTGCTGAATTTTAGCTCGTCTCTCTTCACTTCCTTCCCTAATAGGACTGCGATCCCTCCTGCCATCTGCGCTTCTGCGACTCCGATGGCTGGGACTTGAGCTTCTGCGCCTCCTGCTATGGCTTTCATGGTAATCTCGATCGTCATCCCTTCTACTGTGACTGCGACCTCGATGAGATCGCTCTTCATGGCTACGGTGCCTGTAGGGGCTTCCACTGCGGCTCCTGCTACGCCTTCTCCGAGATCTCCCAAACAATTGGCGTCTCAACTCCCTATACATTATCATATGTAGCACAATCAAACAATTCTAGCTAGAGTACTATGACTGGTTTTGCTTGATGGAAAACTAGCACCTGACATACCTGCCTATCCTCTTCAGATGCATAAAATTACAGTAACCACCACGGTTGCAGGTATTTTCCTCATACTGCCTACAGGTTGCTTCCCGAAAATCGGTCACCGGAGAGAAATCCACAATTATAGGCCGTCCTGCAATATTAACGTGGATTAAGTGAACAATCACAATGAACTGAAATCCTATGATTTGACAAGTCACTAAGAAAAATAGGAACAGAGGAACAAATTAAGTAAAAAAACATGGAATGTGAAAAAAAATTGTAAAAAATAATATGACCAGCATAATATCTTCCGGTCAGACTGTTCAAAGCATTTGCAGCTTGCTCTTCCTCTCTAAACTGGACATAAACATTGCCAACCTGACATTCAAAATTGCTATTAGGAAACACAATCCAGGGAATAGATGACAAATTTCGAGGGGTGAATCAAAAGAATACCATATGGTCGGCCAGATTGTCACAAATATTCAGGCTTTCAATCTCTCCATACTTGTTCAGTTCCTCAAAAAGGTCCTCATAGAAATCCTGTTACACAAATATGATAGGAAATAAAATTTTAATATATCAGAAGTAAGAGACTACAACACTACATAATCAACACAAATAATTACTGAAACCCACAAACGATGCACCAGCGTTCAAGGTTCAATGAGGTTTAGCTTTCAGACCATACACAAGATAAGGTCCAAGACGCCTTACAACAATGCTTTAAATGCAGGATAGTAATCCAGATTTTAATAACTTATAAGACGCTAAAAAAAATCAATATAAATCATAATGAGGTCAAGACTCAACAATTGCGCTAGACACATGTTAAGGTGCAAGCATTCGATAAGATGTGCCTTAATGTTGAAGCCCGATCCTTGAAGTACTTTTAGCTCCAAGATGATCTATGCCCACATTGATAACTAACATAAAGGAGCATAAAACATGTATGCCATATAAAATATTGGGCGGCCAGCACTTGTAAGCTTTCTATTCCTCAGTAGCACACATCCATAGGTTATCAACCTTAATTTAAAACGTATCAATCTAAAGCGCAAGGCACAATCGAGATCAGGTATACTAGGGCTTAAAGCACCACACGCAATGCGAAGTACACGGGGTACAGAACTAAAGTGCAATGAGTAAAATGCTCTAAAATATAAAGATAAACCAATTTAATTGAAACAATATGAATCATACGATATCTAAAAATCATCTTATCCAAGTATCAAATATTAAAATGAAATGGCAAAGGGAAGAGACACTGTGGGAAAGACGTGCTAGGGAGCAAGGCGGCGAGAAGGGCTTCCTATGCTCTACTTTTTATCAAATATAGCAGACATCACATTCATTGTAGGCAATTTATCCTCTTAAGCCTGACTTTCTCAAAGAAAAACTCCGAGAAGATGATAAATTATTTTACAACGATCTGTTTTTCTCATGCAGCAAACTGAAAGGGCAATGCGATTTAGCAGATGGCACACAAAAGCATGCACTTAATGGAATCAATGCATTTGTTTGCGCTTTTGACTACTATGACTTAAACTCAAACCTTGGGCCTGAAACACGACTTTAGTGTTTCAAATGAGAAAGAAATGCAGGTCCACACTGCGAGCTTTGGTAATCAAAAGTCAAATTCAAGGAATGACTTATACAATAAAATGTATAAGTCAATTATAAGTTCTGAGCAACTTGTTATGTACTATTTAGATTTACTTATTTTTTGTTCATTTTACGGGCTAGAGGAGTTTCTTTCTCCACAAGTTCAAATTTATACTTTTCCGATCCTCATAATACAGTCTCAATCGTCAGACAGTTAAACTAGAAAAGAGATGATGGTAGTGCATAATTATTTGTTGAAGTTCCATGTAACTTAAGAATGCCACTTAATCAACTTATGTGTTTAACTTTTATTGTGAAATCCCCCAATTTTGTTTATCCTTTCTTCTGTACATAAGAGCGGAAAAGGCTAGTACTCATTAGATTGGTATCCCTCCTTTGTAGCATTCCGTTGGAGGTAGGATTTCGAAGGCTTATTAGTAACAGAGAGCAAGATTAAAATGAATAAAATGTTGAATCACTTGAGTGTATTTCTCAAGCTTCCTTTGAAAAACGAACACCCAATCAAATCTAGACACACAGAAGGAACAACAATCCGGCCGATATTAAAATCCAGAAAAAGTGGAGTTTAACGCATGACCATCTATGAAGAATTTTCCAGACACAACTCTAAATTCAGAAGAAAAATTGAGAACCGGGATACCTCAAAATGTTCCTGCATCTTTTCGAGGTCGATGGGTTGACCCTGAGCATCAACACCAGGGGTAATCATATCGGGACGCTGGTACATGTTGGAGAGCAACAGCGTCGGGCTGATGCTAGGTTTCGTATGCAGACGCGAGCAGCGGTCTCCATGCCTGCAAGCTCCGATTTTGAAGTAAAAAGGGCAGTTAACCCTATCCTTCTCCGTCCCGAATATCGACGCCAAGTGTTCCGCCATTTCTCTAGATCGAGAAAACGATAGCAATACAGGAAGCTTTGATTTAGGGTTTCTGGTAGCAGCTATTTGGTATTGAAACTGGAGATTGAGATTTGAGGAAAATAGTGGTGCTCTAAGATCCGGCTTCTAGATTGATCTATGGAGAGAAAACGTTTTCAATAAATGAATATAAGTTGTATGTCACCAGCAGACACGCAAGGTGGTTTGCCCGAGAGGTTAAGGGGGAAGACTTAAGATCTTCTGCACACAAGTGCGCGTGGGTTCGAACCCCACAGCCACCATTCTGGCTCACAGAAACACTATTTTGTTTTTAGATATAATATGTAATGTCAACATAAGGTACATGTGGTGGTTTGCCCGAGAGGTTAAGGGGGAAGACTTAAGATCTTCTGCACACAAGTGCGCGTGGGTTCGAACCCCACAGCCACCAAGTCAGCCTTGTTTTCTTATTTTTCAAGAAATATAATCGCTTCATTTTTTGTGTTTCATTTTCATATTAAGTTTAATTAATTCTTTCATATACTGCTCACGTGTGTTTTAAAAAATTGTGTGTACTGGTTTGTTTTTTAACCTTCAAATACTTTATAGTTTATATCTTCATTCATCGTTTTTCAAATTCTAGTAAAGTATTAAAAACATTCCTTATGTAATTTTTTCTTCTTATTTGTAAGTAAATTTTCTTCTCATCCCTTCAACGAGTATTAAAGAGTTCATGACTTTTGCCTGGTACGGAATTTAATATTTAATGAAACAACTTCTTCGACCTAAAGAAAATAAATCAAGCTTCAAGATCGGACAACTTTATTTATTTTTATGATTTTTTATCAGACAACTTGGTCGACCTAATAAAATAAACAAGCTTCAAAGATCGGCCCATTCTAAAACTCGGCCATGGTGTTTCACTTATCTCGTACCAAACCCAATAATAATCGGCCCATTCAACTTAATGTTTGGATTCTAGAAGAGTGATTCCTAAAGCCACACAGCTACAAATTGGGGTAACATTTCTACATCGAATATGTGAATATACCCAACTAACACACACTAAATATATTCCAAAACGATCACAACTTGCTTTTAACAATTCTAATCTAATTTAATTGTATCACAAAATATCTAAGATAAATTCATTTATATTTAGTATAATGAATTTCTTTTCGGCACTTTTTAAACCTATTTTAGTTTTTGAAGTTCTTTTTATGTCAATAACTATGATAATATTCAAGGACGAAAAAATTAGAATTGTGAAGTGTATTATGAAGTTATATAGGAAAAAAAACAATTTAAAATGATGGAGTAATCAATAGAACGTGTGTAATCATCAATATATTATTACAAAAAAAACCTAGTATTTTAGGATCTCCTAGGAAAGAAGATGTAGTTTTTAGGGGTTTCTAGTCCTTAGTTCGGTAAAGGAGCAACGAAGTAACATTAGTTAACTTTACATAAGATATTTTTATACTACAATATATATTTATTAGAATTACCATTTATTAAAATAGAGTAATGTTCATATCCCCACGGATACATATGAGTTGGTAAGATTTAAAGTGGCATGAGATTCTCCTCTCCATCTTCGCGAGTTCGGATCTCATGTGTAACATATTCCTTACTGCAATATTGAGAGGGTATGCTCTGTGGATCTGCCTGTTATGTAAGTTCTCTCCTTCGGTCTCTGTCTACCCGTGTATATCCCTCAATTTAAAAAGTGTATGAGTCAAGATACATCTGACCTATAAAAGAATTAGACCCATAAAAAGATACACTTCCATCAAAATTCAGTACATTCCTAGATCGTGATGCCAAACAATGCATGTAGCCTAACATGTACACCATGGGATGAGATATTATCTAATAGTATGGGCTAAAGAATTTCTGTCACATATGGGAAATATCCCTGTATAAAAGATAAGCGTCCATCAAAATTCATTGCATTCCTAGATTGTGATACCAAATAATGCATGTAGCCTAACATATACACCATGAGATGAGATGTCGAACATTTATCTTACAACTGAAGTGAGCTGTCACTCTCGTTGATTGAGTTGTTGCATTTATTTATTTGTTGATTTAATGAATTGTTTTTACTATAATAGAACAAAAAGGAGAGACAGGTCAAATTTGAGAGGACATTTCAACTAACCTTCACTGTGGGGGCATATAAATTTTGGGGTGGCCCATTTTCTTCTTCGTGACATGTAATCTTTAAAATTGATGAGAAATCGTTGTATACCATCATCGCGATAATAAGATATATGGTTGAGTATGGAATCATATGATATTCGATTAGTTATACAAATTTGAGTTCCAAGGTTATGCTTTATAGATTTCGAAAATTTTGATGGACCAACCAAAAACCCAAGTATTGTTCATTGATCTTATGATATCTGAGTAAGTCTAGAATCAAATTTTGTATCAAGAAGTTAATTGCGTGGACGAGATATGTACATTTAATTAAGATTGTTGGAGCCCATTTGAATTAAAGTATGTGGCCACAAAATCAAAATAATTTATCTCAACTTTATTCTCTAATTCGATGCACCGACGATGACATAATAATGTGCTTACTCGTGCTGGGCACATCCCTATGCTTCGTTCTCCTCCGTTCATCCTCAACCTGAACACATTTTGCATTGGTCCATAATTAATTTCTTTTTGCAACATATTTTCATCCACATATTTGAAATGCAAAAAACAAACCACCATTTAAAAAAGAGAATAATATTTATGATAGATATATGGTTTTCATATTAATTAGAAATAAATTTATATACCTACTTTAGAAACAGACAGCTCAGTAGCTCATTAGAAGGTAGACACTTACCGAATTCCTTCATCTGATTACTACCTATTATATCAATTTTGATGGAGATGATATATTTTTTGTTCATTCGACATAATGAAAAAGGTAATATTTGGTGAATTGGGCAATTTTATTATAATTCTAATGTCAAAAAAGTAGGTGGGAAACGGCAGTAGAGTCGTGACAAATGGAAATTATTAACTATTCTTTTTTTTTTACTCATTTGATAAAGTTATTTCATATTGCGACGAACCTATTACTAATATTTTTATATATTTATACCAGATGGTTTTTAATTCTTGGGTGTAAATGCTACTGTCAATGTCGAAAATATTGATAGAAGATATAAAGTCATTGTCTTCCTAATGACAGGATAGCTTGAGAAACTGGTCGGAGCCAGGCACGAGTTGCCAGCAAGGTAGTGATCTAAACGCCCTATGAATGTCATAGCATGTTTGTAATTTAATTGTATTGATTGTCTCCCGGTATTGTTTTTGTTCTTCCGCTGCCTCGCCGGGAGGCGTGATCCGGATCCGCCGCGGTGCCCCAACAGTGGTATCAGAGCCAAGGTTTTCGGATCTGATCAATACGATATTGCCTTATTGTATCTAGATCTCGTTTTTAAAATCGAAACAAAATCAAAATTTTGGCTGAAACCTCGCGCATATACCAAATGGTTTTTAATTCTTAGTGTAAATGCTACTGTCAATGTCGAAAATATTGATAGAAGATATAAAGTCATTGTCTTCCTAAGTTATCGTGACACGATAGATTAATAAAATCGATTAAATTTGTAATAGCCACTAATAGGGTTTTGGCCCACCACAGGACATGTCTAACTAAAAGTATTCTTTCGTAATCTTTTGTTTTTTTTGTGTTTTCCATATTTGAGACTTCTTATTCTGGAGTATATTTTTATTTTTTATATATAACGTCGAAAGAAAAACCCTCAGTTTATGTATTTTTAAATTTTAACCCTGCCGTTTGTTAGCCGATCATAAATAAATGAAATAGAACAATTAGGAAATACGTAGCTTGTGTGTGTTTTTGTGTGTGTGTGTGTGTATACATTAGAATTGAGAAGTAAATAGATTGTACGTCACCTTACAATTCCTCAGTTTCTCCAAAAAAAGTTTAAATTTATTTTATATAGAATAATGATATACACTGTCACAGAAACTACAAGCCCTGTAAATAAGCTATAAAAGAAACATCATCAATTTTTTTCTAACTCTATAAGTGCATATATAAATATTATTCTTCTAGTTGGACTCCCAACTCTTTCTTGATGTGCTACACCCTGATGCTTTTTTGCCCATTTTGCTGGCATTAAGCAAGAGATCTTGACAGTATATAAAGTTTTTCAATTGCGTAAATATCGATCGGAGATCGATTAACTTGGGAGGATGGTGCCGACGTAGCCGAATCCGGCAATGGTGAAGGTGATGACTTGAAGGAATAGGTATATGAAATAGCAGTTCTTTCCATAGAGAAAGTCGTAACATCCACATATGAAAAGAAACACAGCGAACCCTAGCTCGTGTACTTGAATTCTGGATAGATCAAAATAACAAAATGATTGATAAGTTCTTATCTCTTATCCCTTCAAACCTAGTGTCAATCAAATCCTGAGATGTCAATATATTGGCCCTTTACTGAAAATGTTGATATAGCATAGACGATTACCTGTCTCCGAGAAACTTGAATAGTTTCTTCATGGGGGCAGCATTCTTCGTGTTGGTTTTGTTCTTAAGAGCATCTCCGAGTTTTTCAGTCACCACCCATTCGTTAACCCTCTTCGCCTCGAGCAGGCCGATGAACGTTGCCTTTGTACGGTGGAACGACATCACGTTTTCGAATAAGACCCAGTAGAACAACAGATGGAATGACCTGATCAAAGACACAAGATATATTGCATCATATAATATGTAACTTGTTAAGACAAACTTGACAAAAATATCGAATCTTGGTATATACTATATAGTATACCTCGGGGTCCCGACTGAGTTAAGAGCGGTGATGATGCAAGGAATGTAAATGGCCCCCCATTTGGGGACATCAACTTCGGGGACAAGTATCGAAAACGGAAGGACGACGCAGTAGAAGAAGAAAGTGAACATATGGGCTATGATCTTTCGGACGAAGAAGAAGCTGTATATCACATAAAACTTCTTGTACAGTGTAACTTTCTGCACACAAATATTCATAAAGATGAAGTAATTGTTCTGTACTACAGTATCATGAGCTTTAAAACTGTGATTTATTCAAACCTTGTTAAAAATAATATCTGGGAGCATTTTCCTGAATAAATTAGCAGGCCCGCAAGACCACCGATGTTGCTGGAATCGGAAGGCCTTAAAAGTACTAGGAAGTTCACTCTTCACCTGTCCGAAAAAAGACGTTATTGATCAGATTCGAATTGACTAAAGCAATATGTACATATGCATATAAAAAACACACACACATATGTACCTGGAGGTCACCTAAGTATATAAATTTCCAACCCTTGAGGCCAGCTCGAATAGCGAGATCCATGTCCTCTACTGTTGTCCTGTCGTTCCACCCGCCGGCCTCGTTGATCGCTGAGATTCTCCATATCCCACCAGTTCCTGGAGATCATTCTACTAAGGAATTTGTACTACATGGCTAATTATGTTACTTTTAATTAAGCTACAAAAAATGTGATGTCTGCTCATATGATTCATAGCAACTTGGGTTTAATAGACTAAGCTGAGGAATTTTTAGTGAAGCTCATCTCATATGATTCATAGCTAATTTTTCTCAACTTTACTTTATGGCGCGACGAACGTCGACTGGCTCAGAATTCCATTAGTACTTAGATTGATTTTATCAATTTGCTATTGCTGATTTACCGTTAAAGCCGAAGAAGGCATGAGTGGACGATCCGACTTCTTGTTCAACTGTGAAATGGTAGTCCAGTGACATCTCTTGCATTCTTGTAAGCAAGCATTCATCCGCATTCACTGCAAAATGATAAATATATCAAAATTTTTATATTTTATTTTTTTGTTGTGTCGGTTTATGTCGTAACGTAAAATTATTTTGACCCAAACCTCCATTTTTGTCCCAGCTCAGTCACATTTGCAACACTTTCGATTTTTGCTATTACCATGAAAAGTCGTTTAAAAGTACAGATTTATCATGAAAGTTTTATTATCCAAAGACAAGAATCATCTCCCTATCAAGATGGGAGCTCACGTGCACTGATATAAAAAGAACAAAGGAACTTCACATGAAATCTTTTAAAAGAAAACATATGATTTTGGGTATCAATAATGGTGGACCTAGCTATATCTACGAATATTTTATGTACGTTAGGAAATAAAAGAGGGGCAGAAAGGTGGTCCAGTTCACATATTTCAGATGTCACGTGACTTAACAACCTAAAGCAGGTCACGAACGAACAACCTGTAAATTACCACTTTAAAACTAAAATTGATTTTCTCGAATGTTAAATCTATCGAATTTGTCGGTAACAAACGACAGTCTAAGACCAAAAACATTGTTAATTTATATATATATATATATATATATATATATATATATATTTCTGAGACCACCGACAGTCTCGGATGTTTTGTGTTCAGGCATTCCGAACTAGTTGAAACATTGAAGGTGTTAATTAAATATTTAAAGTCCAATAGATCATAGATAAGTATGACCAATCATTATATTATATCTAAGCATCGTATTTAATATCAACCTATATAATTTATTATTATGATTATTCTATAATTATTGTCCAAGTACAGAATTCATGCAAATTTACAAGTAATTATATATGCACAGCAAGAATCATTAAATCTAGAATATTAGTCGAGGGAGTGGATCCAGAGACATTAAAAGTCATTTTTAATCAGAAAGTCATCCACGATGAGCCAAAATTATTCTTTAATAAAATCCGTGACTTGGTCTAGCTACTTCTTATCGATAGTGTATACACTTACCGAACCTCCAACGGGCTTGCACAAGGGCAACGTCTGAGTTGTGGATCAGAAACGGAACGGCTCGCCGGAGGAAGTCCGGTTCGGGTCGGAAATCGGCGTCGAAGATGACGACATAGTCGCATCCCTTGACATAGTCGTGTTTCAGGCCCTCCTTAAGAGCACCGGCTTTGTATCCACCCCTAGTCTCTCGAATTTGGTAGATCACGTTAATGCCCTTACTTGCCCACCTTAAACACTCCTTCTCAACCATGTCCTACAACGTTAACGCACGTATTTAATGACCAATCAATCCCAACGAATTCATTTACTTCTTTTTTTATTATGTGTACAAATTTTTTGTCAACTATTTTGTGATCAGAAAACGTGTGATTTATCGGTTATGGATGCAAAAGAGAGTAACGAAATGAGCCCACGTCCCCAACTTTTTTCGTGATAAATTATTTTGATGTTTTCTAAAAAATATATCTGTAGTAAATTATATGGGTCTAATGGTGTCCTAAAAGCCCATTTGGCCAGCCTTGGATTCTCATTGCATTAAGCAGTAAATGTACTGAATGCGAGCGAGTAGTTAATGAAAAGAACTTCCACTAGTTATGGCAGTTCTGGTGAGCAATAAATACTGTATCAAGATAACATGTAAAAAAGGTGTAATTATACACTAATGATTGGAAAAGGGTGTGAAACTTTAAGCAAAAAACAGCCTTGAGTTATGCTAATTGCATATTACAAAGACAACTTAAATTCTTGCGCAAGTACATTCACCTTTGAATCATAACCTTCTCTTTCGTGATATACACATAGTAGTTAAGATAAAATACTGTGTGGGATAACGTTTGAAAATGGAGAAAAAAATAGACTATTCATAAACATAGTCTATAATCACTTATTTTAATGTATGTCCACTTTTTCATTGTTCCTTGCGCCATAAAGATAGGGAATCATTTACCTTAATTACAAGATCAGTGGAGTCATCCAATACTTGAATCACCAGCCTATCGGAAGGCCATGAAAGATTACAAGCTGCACCAATGGAGATCTTGTAAACCTACCAAAAAACCAACAAAATTAACACACAAACAAAAAACAGAACACCCGGCCTTTTTTACAGTGACAGAGACAGTGTATGAGAACAAAAACAGAGCAAGAACTATGAAAATCAAACAGACCTCCTTTTCATTAAACATGGGGATCTGAACAAGAACCATCGGAAAAGCCCCGTTTCCCATCTCCACATCCTCCTTCATCGGCTCCCATCTGTACCTTCTCTGGGGCTTCTTCCAGAACAGCTTGACCAGAACGATGACGACTCCCATGTAGAGCCTTTCCATGAACACCATAATCGACATTGCCAGGCAAATGTACACGCAGATTCTCAGAAGTGGGACTATCAATGGCGCCTTGATTAGCTCCCACAGGAGCCCAATCTGCCCCGAAACATCCCCTGTGTACCCGGGAAACGACTCGGGTATAAACGTCTGCGCAGAAACTTCAGCCATTTCTTTCCTCTACCTAAGTTTATCAAGAAACAGCGAAGAGATTGAGCGAAAAAAAGTGCTTAAAAATCTGCAGGATTGCTACCCCTTTTCTTGCTGTTTCTATGGTCTCTCTGGGCCAATCAATGCTTCTTGTTTCGACCCATTTGATGCAAACGGGGGAGATTGATTGAGTACAGTGGAGAAGGTGGGCGACGAGGGAAAGAAATGGAGGAGATTTTATAGTCATTATTTGGTCAAGTTTTGACTCATTAACTGTTGCCGGTAACTTTTAAGAGGCAAATTTCTACTCTAGGTGCTACAAATTTTAGCCCTAGATATGTAATATATTCCATTAATATCACCTTCAATTTGCCATCAATATTCAGTTTTGCTAATAAAAAAGATACAAATATGCTAATAATCTATTATCGAGATACATGTGCATGTAAAATATGGATATGAAATCTACTCTCATATATGATAGATTTTTTTATATTAATTATGTATTATATTGGTGTGATTTTATTTATTTCACGAAAAAGTAAAATAATTTTGAGATGGGAGGATCGATGTATTATGACATGTCTTATCACTGCGTATTTGTTCAAATATGAAAAAAAAATCAACTAGCCAGTACAACAAATCATTTGAATAATAGAGCTGAAGATCTATATATATATATATATATATGAAGATGAGTTGTAAATATGATTTGATTTGATGGTGCAACACTTGGCCATTCTTTATAGTAAACAAAAAAGTGATTTGTGACTAATTAACAGTCATAAATCTGCAGTTTTGTGAATCTGGAATCCTTCTTTGCTTTCTTTTAACACTTTATTTGTATTATTATTGTAAACAAAGGATTATATTAACTTTTGTTTTCGAAAGTATTTAAGAATGTGGCGTGTGTGGTAAAAGAAATAGATTACATCATTTCATTAGGCTTTGAGCAATCTTAATTCTATGGGAACCCTGGTTTTATTGCAGAATGCCACCTGAGTTTAGCGCTTGAATTACACATTGCACAAAATTAATAATTGAATGTGAACTTCCGAGGGGTTGGGTTGGAGCTGGAGAATACACTTCTTTATTCTTGTCCAAAGTCTGGCTTCCCTGCTTTTTTGAAACCTTGGAAAATTAATTATTCTTAAAAATATCTATATAGCTATTATTAAATTGAAAATAGATTAATTTGAAATCTTCTCATAAATTTAAACAACTTGAGGTTGAATCGAAGTGATGAAAATCTTGAATTCAAATTTTCCTCATATTGTAATCTTCAAATGGTACATATGAGAATTTTGAATAGTTAAAAAAAGAAAAAAGAAAACAGATGACGTCTGGTTTTGAGGGCACATGAGATTTGAAACTTTTTGCCACCCACTTCCTCCAAATTAATGTTGTTAGTCTGGATGATAACCCTCAACTGTTCCAACAACTATTGCGATAAATGCCTTTTTATCTACCGAAAGTAACCCAGAGTTCAGGCCACGGAGCCGGTTTTCCGGCGACCGGAGATTGGATAAGAAAAATAATTGAAGTTATGCCCTGCGAGAAGGCAAAGTGGCTAAAAAAATTGTGTATTGATGGTTGAAATACACACAGAGACAGGAGTGGAGATTCTTTGGCCTCGTCCCTTGCTAGCGTGTCATTAAATTATCTTGATTATAATCTTTCACACCTTTATTATACGAAATTGTCAGGGAACGACTAGTGTGAACTTATTTTATTTATTTAATTCAGTAGATTTACGTGATGATTATTGATGTAATATTTTCTGAGTCGTGTGAATAATTTAGTCAGATGGAACGAACATCAACTGATCCTGACGGATGAAATCTTTATATCGTCGTTATTAGTTATTACATCATCGAAACTTGTCACTTTCTTGGAAACGTCACAGATTTATGACAAATACTTACAATTAATGGGATGTAAGACTAACTGCTACAAATTATTATAATTAATACAAAAAATGGTACTCAATCTGAGGCGTAATTTTAGCCCCGACTAACCTGGAGAATGTACTGAAATTAAATGTTACGATTGGGATACAGGATATTAGTACTGTTAATTTTAAAAAAATTAATTTATTAAAGGGTTGACCCCCTTAAATTCCATCTTATAGTTCGACAAGGAGAGAAATATTTTTGGGAAATTTTCGTTACTTATTTTCTAACTTAAGTGTTAAAATAATACTTTTATACTATTATCATTATTTTCTTCTAAATAGATAGCTAGTTATCAATGAAAAAATATTTCATAGATAAAGATATACTGAAGACTGAATTTTTCCTTTCAATGATTGAATTTAGATAGAGTGTGAATCATTAGAGTAAATAAGATTTATCACCCGGAGGATTATGCCATGTCCATGAGACAACATGACAACCATATTATAATATATTGGTCCATTGGATAAATATTTAAAAACCTTTCTACAGAAAATTTTCACAAAATTTTTGTTTGGAGAAATTTTAATTCTAAAAATATAAAAAAAAAGTTCAAACATAGCCGTAGATCTTTATATTGCGTTTTAAAGTGTCCTATTCATTTCATCCAATTGTTCTTGGTCTACTAATTTCATAGAAAGTAATCAGTTTAATTATTTGGTCACAAGAAACCCTCGAGAAAAAGGTGGTCGATTTTTATTTTTATTTTTAAAAAAGGAATCACTTTAGCATTAAGTCATTGCTTTTAGCCCTTTCGAATCTTCGTTTATATATATATATATATATATATATATAGTGTCGTATATCCACAATGGGCGCCTGAGATGTTCAGCCGAACATCTCATGAAAATCGTAGCAATTTCATGAGATGTTCGGCTGAATATCTCAGGCGCCCATAATATCGGCATTATATATATATATATACGAACACAATCACCTTCATTTGAACATATATTCCTGTGTACCACCTTAGTTCTGATCCCGGGTATCCTTGACTCCTATATGGCATGATTAAAATACATAATAAAATGATAATAGAGCTATATGCTTGGATAACATAATATTATCTGACACTAATCTTCCTTAACATGAACTAATGTCGGACACTACGAGGATAAGTAATAAATCAATGGCTAATCATCTATATCAAACAGTTCGTAAGACACCGATATAACAGTAATATCAAATTTTAAAGAGATACCGTTGTGTAGCCAAACACATACACGCATAAACCACGTCACCCTTGGCACCTAAAATATAGCTACCCTGGAAACTAAACCATAATTTTACTTTTTTGAAGTTTTGTTTGTCTATACCTAAAAGTTACACTTGATTACTAGGGTCACGTGATGGCATCTAGAATACATGTTATTAAGCAGGATTAGCATATGGTAGCACATGCTCCCTTGAATTAATTTATCAGCCAACAATTACCCACGGTTTCTAATACATTATCCCCTCTCATAAACATACTGAATAACAAACTGAAACACTAACAAATTATTATTATTTTTAGTTTGGAAAATATTTGTTATATTCTATTAGTCCGATGCAATTATTTTTGAACTTATTCACTCACACATTAATTGATCCGCTAGAATGCTATTAAAATTATAAATAATTATGGACAAACCAAAATGGTAGAAAGATAAAGGGGAGAAGAATATACTTGTTGGAATATGTTTTTAGTAAGTTAAGAAAAAGGTTTATCTTATCCATCACCTCATCTGAATTATTAATTTATTTATTAGATTTGGCATCGAAAAGATTATTGTCGTAAAACACTATTATTTTATTAGTATTGACTTGTGAATTTTCAGGTTCAGGTTGGTTCGAAAATAGAATGAGATATAGTTGAGGTCCAGTGATTGTTAAAAGTTTAGTTAGGATTTTGGTTCGATTAATTAAGTTCTGGATACAAATTGAAGATAAATATTTACTTTTTAACAATTAATTCATAAAAAAATAAAAAAAAAGATAGTAATAACCAACGGATGTGATTGCATAAAAATAAAGGAAATCAAACATGTTTTGGGTTCTCAGCCTAATATTGCACAGTCTTTACGTGTGGCCCATTATAGTTTGTGGCCTTCCAAAAATTAGATTTTATTGCCATAATGTTTCAATTGGGCGACAAAAATAAACAATAGACCCTTAATTAAGTCTAAAATCTTAAAGAAAAAAAAAGAAGAAATAATATGGACATTTAATTTGCATCTTGGGTTTAAATAACTAAAATTTCTAAAACCAAGAGTATACGTGCAATTGAGTAAAGACTTTATAGTTATGGTTTTATAGATCCCGGAGACGAAAGCTTTGATGCTATATGACCTCGTCCTTGAAGACAACCCCTTCAGATTTATTTCCCTAAGAAACCTACCATTTTAATATAAATTTGATTTGACTTGAAGGTTTCTTATGCCTTGCAATTCCTTCATAATTCCCCATAAAAGTTCATAACTTTTGCATTGGTGATAGACATTAAGATTAGGTCTCAAACTCGATTCCCGCGGACATTAAGATATTTGGTTGAAAGGCCATAATATATCACCAGAGTTATATCATGTAAATACACAAACTAATGGTCACAACAGGGTCGCTAGAACTAAAATATATGATGACTTTCTAATAACCAAACTAGAGGGTAGAGGACATTTACAGCTCTCGAAATAGGTAGGCCACCTTTTGGTGTAGAAAATAAAATAAAAAATATTTATTTATTCATTATTCACTTTGTACTTACAATAACCACGTACTTGTCACTCTCATAATAGTGAAAAAAACTAGCTAAATTTGCCCATCTGGAAAATTATAGCGATTTCTTCAGAAATGTTTATTTTTATCAAATAAACAAATAAATGAGCAAAGGACCCTTATCCGTTTACGTAATAAATATATTTATGCAATAATGTTTTTGAAAATAAACACGTTTATTATAACAAAAGGGGCGCGAAAATAATCAAAACCATTCGCGCCAATTCCTCCGAACAATGCGTGGGGGTTAACTTTTTGATTACATAAAGAAACTAATTTACAGTATATGACCGGAAATCGGGTACGTGCCGGATACCACCCCAATCGGGTCGGACCACCAATAGTTTAGCAACCACTTTTTGAATGATTTTCAATTAAATATTAAACAATTTAAAAAACCTTTAATATATTTGTTTCCTTCGAACCTTAAGTCTTTCTGAATATATTTAAATTAAGAAACAATTTTGGCTATTTAATTTGATATATATATATATATATATATATATTGAAATTAATACTAGTTAGAACTTAGAACCCACCAAACAAAATTAATCAACAACTAATTTAATCACACAAATTAACAAAAGAGAATTATATATACATATGGGTCGCCCGATTTCTTAGATTCGGGTCAAATATGTGAGTAAAACGGGTCAAGTATAATGATTGTCCATGCCGGTTTGACACGAAGCACAGAAGAGTGACGAAAGCCCCTTTTGGTTAGGGCTCCTTTACCATTATCCCACAATCACATCCAGCGTACCACACCACTCGATTTTCATTTTTTCTCTCCGTTTTCTTCTTCAATGGCGGTGTTCCATTAGCTCGGGGAGGAAAAGGTACCGTGAATTTATTGCGTATTTGTTTTTATCCTTTTATTGGGTCATATCGTGCAAGAAACGCACGGTTGTACATTTTGGGATTTTCATCTGCATCGGGGTCCAATCGATTAACTGAAGATTTATATTTTTGTATTTTTATGCAATTTAGCTTCTGATTTTAATTTGCAGCAGCCTTTTTGTTCACGGATTTTAAAAGGTTCTATAACTGGAATTTGGTTTGGCTGTTGTTAGATTTTGCTGCATAATTTTGGATAGCGTGCTGTTGATGGAATTTGATAGGTCTGCTGGGAGCGGCTACTGTTTACTGATGATGATGTAATTGCAGGAAGCGAATCTGGAAATTTTTGGAGAATAATTAGGGGTATCTGTTATTGAATTACCTTTGGTGATCAAATGGAATCTGAGATGGCTGAGCCTCCACCTCCTAAGCGGAGGGGAAGAAAGAGGAAGATAATTGATGTACAAAATGCGACTGTGGATTGTGATGGCAAGAAGGTGTTGCAGACCAGGTCACTAAAATTAGTTGGTAGATATGTGCTGAAAGAGTTTCATGGCAGTGGGTTATTTTTGGGAAAAATTGTGTCTTATAATTCTGGGTTGTATAGAATAAGCTATGAGGATGGCGATTCTGAGGATTTGAATAGTGGTGAGCTCAGGTCTTGTTTGGTTGAAGATGGTGATTTGATTGGTAAATGGCCTGACAAGAAAGAGAAGTTGGACAGTTTGCTAAGTAAAGAAGTCAATCCAGAGGTTCTGAAAGTTGAAAACATGGTGACAGGATATGCTGATCAGGTTGACTTATCTTTGCCAGTTGAATCCAAGAATGATGAATCTGGTAATTTTGAAGTAGAAAAGGTTCTTCCTGTTGCTGATGCTGATGCCAACGCAGACGCAGATGCTGATTCTTCGAGTGATTCATGTGAGAATGCTCGAGATCAGGATTCTGTTCTAGATGTTGAAGTGCCATTTATTCCACCACCTGAATTGCCTCCTTCCTCTGGGCACATTGGTGTTCCAGAGGAGTATGTCTCACACCTTCTCTCTGTGTACACTTTACTTCGTTCCTTTAGTGTTCAACTGTTTCTTTACCCCTTTGGATTAGATGAATTTGTGGGGGCACTTAATTGTTCTGTTGCAAATACATTGTTGGATTCTGTTCACGTTGCTCTAATGCATGTCCTGAAGCGCCATTTTGAGAGGCTCTCATCGGAGGGTTCAGAGCTTGCACTAAAATGCCTGAGGTACTTTTCCAGATCTTCTCTATTACTTCTATCTCGTTTTTTGAGTAATATGTAATAAAGAAAAATCTTTC
The DNA here is from genome assembly GCA_001598015.1 of Dorcoceras hygrometricum. Lineage (NCBI taxonomy): Eukaryota > Viridiplantae > Streptophyta > Magnoliopsida > Lamiales > Gesneriaceae > Dorcoceras > Dorcoceras hygrometricum. Next base: position 173,466 of record KQ995304.1, read on the forward strand.
TCTTAGGTAGTTAGGTTTGCATCCACTACCAGTACATAGCCGGTGAGGCTAGTTATCCGTTGCATACGATTGTTGGTCTCCTGTTTTGTTATATCTCAATGCTTCGGATTTGTTCTGGCTTGTGTTGTCCTGCAAATGATACCTTAAATGACAATTTAGGTGGGATAACCCGGTTTTTTCCAAATTGTCAATCCTTTATGGAAAAGAGTCATCCGTGCTTATCTTTTTGCATTGGCCAAGTTTTAGTATCATTTTTTTAGTGAAACTTTATCATCGTTCTGCATTTAGGTGCCTGGATTGGAGCTTGCTTGATGCTTTGACTTGGCCTGTTTATCTGGTCCACTATCTATTGCTGATGGGTTATACAAATGGACCTGACTGGAAAGATTTCCATACCCATTCATTGGAGAGAGATTATTACACGTTGTCTGCTGGAAGGAAGCTAATAGTTCTGCAGATGTTATGTGACGATGTTTTGGATTCTGACGAGCTAAGAGCAGAAATGGATACACGTGAGGAATCTGAAGTCGGAATTGACGTGGATAGAAGTGCTGTATTTGCTTCTACTGGTGTTACTAGAAGAGTGCATCCTAGATACTCAAAAACTTCTACCTGCAATGATAGACAAGTAACACAAGGTGCGGGAGAGCATCATGAAATACAGTCTATTATGAGCTACTCCATGGGATCCCAAGTTGGTGAACCTTTGGGAAGTTCTACCAACAAGGATGGTAATGGTGATGAATGTCGTCTCTGTGGAATGGATGGTTTTTTGCTCTGCTGTGATGGCTGCCCATCATCTTACCACTCAAGATGCTTAGGACTGAACAAGATGCATATAGCCGAGGGTTCCTGGTACTGTCCTGAGTGTAAAATAAATGCAACTGAACCTAAACTTTCATGTGGAACGGATTTGAGAGGAGGAAATATTTGTGGTATCGACCCATACAAGCAAGTATTTGTTGCTACGTGTGACCATTTGCTTGTGTATGTTTCTAATTTCTTTTCATCTTTTTCATATTATCTGTTTTTTCTTTAACATGCATCTGCCAGTTCACCTTCATTCCTTCCTGCTTAACATTGATTTCTTTTTCTTGATGTCATTGTGTAATTTTTAGATATTTTAAACTTCAATAATTCTCGCTGTTTCTTTGTTTCTGTAATTTTGCAGATTGGATGCCTCAAATGATTCTTGGGCCTGCCTCAGATACTACGATAGTAATGACATTCCTAGAGTCCTCCATTCTCTTCATTCAAAAGCAGAGCATGTCACTTTGTATTCAGATATATGCAGGGAGATAATGCATTGTTGGGAACTGCCAGGAAACATTTTACCACGTTATGAGGTTTCTGAAACTGGCTTGCTGTTAGCAAATGGGGAAAGTAGTGGTGAATGTACTGCTCAATCCCTTAGTTTGTTGTATAAATCAGGCCAAGACATGAATGCAGTTAATAATGTTGGAAGCTGCGTTTCTGGTATTAGTTCTGCGGAGATGGCTAACTCTGATCATATCAATTGTGTTCAAGCACCTGACCAGCCAGAGACAACTGGCCCTCTTTTGTTCAGTGGTTTAACTGCTCAGCCTGTGGATCCTTGTGAGTTTAGTCAACAAAGCACTTCAAGTGTGACAGGAACTTTTACACTCACCACGAAAATAAATAATGGTTCTGTGATTGGTAATTCTCGTAGTCATCAGGAACTTGATAACGGTGTGAACAGAAACATGTATGGAAGACAACATGGTGGTTGCTTATACATGGGATCTTCATTCAACCCAATCGATTATATTAATTATTATTTGCATGGAGATTTTGCTGCTTCTGCAGCTGTCAATTTGGCCGTTCTTTCATCTGAGGAAAATCAAGTTCCCGAGTCTCGCCACTTACATAACCGCAGAAAGGGCTTGTCTGACAGTGTTTCGCTTCAGATGAAAGCATTCTCCATGGCAGCTATGAGATTCTTCTGGCCGAATGCCGAAAAAAAGCTTGTCGAAGTCCCAAGAGAAAGGTGTAGCTGGTGCTTTTCTTGTAAGGCTCCTGTTTCAAGCAGGAGAGGATGCTTGTTAAATGCTGCCGTTTCAAATTCAATGAAAGGGTCTAGCAAGGTACTTTCTGGTGTTCGTCCGATAAACATTGGGGATGGGAGGCTCCCCGGCATAGCAACATACATATTGTTTATGGAGGAGAGCTTGCGAGGTCTTTTAGTTGGTCCTTTCCTTAGTGATGCTTTTAGGGTGCGATGGCGCAAACAAGTAGAAAGGGCTTCCACTTGCAATGCAATAAAGATCGTTTTACTTGAAGTAAGTACTTTTGGTTGTCTGGTTACCTTGAGGCAATTTCTTATCAATCCAAGTAGTAATTTCTGTAGTTAATATAGTTAATCAGTGTTTGGGTCAATTGGTGTTTTCTGTGGTGGATGGCTGTCATGCATTTTCTTTCTTTTCATTGTGAAACCAAGGTTGCATGTTGGATGGTCAATGGTGTGATACATCTACTTAATCTAGTGTGGGGCTTATGATTAAATTTCTAACTTGTGCCATTTGTGCCAATTTAGATTATTATATGTGTTATTTGGGCTTCTTTGTGCTTGGGAGTTGTGATAATATGTACACATGGTGTTGCATGAATGTGGTTTGTATTTGCAGCTTGAGGAGAATATACGTAAGATTGCACTTTCAGAAGATTGGACGAGGCTCTTTGATGGTATTTCAAACCAACCTTCCACTTCTCAAGTGGCAGTGAGTGTTACTGGATCGACTCAAAAGCGTAGACCAGGGAGACGTGGCCGGAAACCCTCTACTGTGGTCGATGTTGCAGTTGATGATTGTCAGGATGAGCAGTCTGACTTCACCTGGTGGCGAGGTGGTTCGTTGTCGAAGCTTGTGCTCCAGAGAGGGTTTCTTCCACGTTCAGTGATTAGAAAAGCTGCTCGGAAAGGTGAGATGGACTCACACACACCTTTTCTTGTTCTCCAGTGATGCTATTGTCTTCATTGTCTATTGAACAATAGTGATGCACTTGTTTGTGATTATTATTTTGCTGAATTCAGATGTATTTTTTCGACAAATGAACATAGCAGGTTGTGCAAAGAAAATACCTGGACTATATTATCTAGAAGGGCAAGAAACTCCTAAAAGAACCCGGCAGCTTGTTTGGCGGTCAGCAGTTGAAATGAGCAGAAGCACAGCACAGCTTGCTCATCAGGTTCTTGTTATTTATTGATCATATCGTAGATATATAATACTATACCTGGTACTTGTGAAAAAAATTACTGAAGTACCATTCAGCTTTTGTTTTATTTGAATTCTTCTAATGTGTACGCATGTATTTACATCAGGTCAGATGCCTGGACTTCAATGTTAGGTGGAGTGATCTTGTTCGTCCAGAACAGGTTGCGTATGATGGAAAAGGTCCTGAGACAGAAGCTTCTGCTTTCAGAAATGCCTTCGTTAGTGATAAGAAAATTGTAGCGCATGAAATTAGATACTGTGTAGCTTTTGGTAATCAGAAGCACCTCCCCTCTCGTGTCATGAAGAACATTGCAGAAATTGAGCAAATGACAAACGATGGGAAGGAAAGATATTGGTTTTCCGAGGCACGAATTCCTTTATATCTTATCAAAGAATATGAAGAAAAAACAAAGAAAGACAAGCCAGTGGATCAGTTATCCAAACTTCAAAGGAAGCAGTTGAAGGCTCTCCATAAAAATATTTTCGCATATCTCTATCTGAAGCGAGATAACATGGAAAAGGATTATTGCTGTTCTTGCAATCTAGATCTCTTGTATAGGTAATTTACATTACAGATTTTCCAATCATCTCTTCGAGCTCATTTAACTTCTTTTTCCAATCATTAATATGTTGGATGTTTTGATGTCAGGAATGCTGTTCAATGCAATGCATGCCAAGGTATTGTAACCCTCTTCTTGTGTTTCTTTAAGCTTAGCTGCTTCACATATATGTTGAAATGTAGATGTTCCGTTATTTTGGCAAAAAGTATTTTCAGACAGTATTGGTGTAGTTGAGAGGTTGAAAAATATGGAGTCTCTCTAGTAATTACCAATCTTCGTTGTATGATTCACTGTGCGAAATTATCTCTCAGCTTCACCAATTGTTTTGTCTTTAGTTTTTCATGTTTCTATGTGAAATGAACTTGTTAATACGACAATTAACCCGGTGTATTGACAAAATGTATACCACAATTTGTGTTGTCAAAACGACACATAAATACCTGTGTTATATTATTGACAAAATGTATACCACAACTTAGTCTAATGGGAATTAATCATTATCAATAAAATGGGCACTAGGTTGTTTTCATCACCTTCCACTTCATAGCTATTCCCTGATCTGGTTCTTGTGTATGTGTAGTATTCGCGTTTCTTTTCAATATGTCTTAATTTATGGCTTTTAATAATGAATAATTTAACTTATCAAACTTTTTCTGGCCAGGTTTTTGTCACGATCAATGTGCTTCCAGCTCAACAGTTAATGTGAATGAGGAGGTTGAGTTTTTTATCACATGCAAGCGATGCTGTGAGACTCGGGTTGGCACACAGGTTGAAAGTAGCAATGGGTCACCTACAAGTCCTCTGCTCCTTCATGGACAAGATATTAAAAAAGCTGGTACTGCCAAAAAAAGTGGAAAGTTAGCTGGAGATGGATCATCAGCATCTATGAGAACCGTGGAGCATTCTTCTGAGGTTAAATCTGTCAATCGCCCTTCAGTTGCCAAGAAAAGTAAAATAAAAAACTGGGGTTTGATATGGGGGAAGAAGAATTGTGAGGCTACGAGCAGCGTTTTCAGGTTGAAAAACATTCTTCTGAGAGGCAATCCACATCTGGACTTGATACAGCCTTCCTGCAGGCTTTGCAATCAGCCATGCAACAGTGCCCTGATGTACATTCGCTGTGAAACATGTGAATGTACGTACTTCTTCAGAACTACATCTTGAATTTGATCTTTACTGCACGTGTTTATAATTTGAACTGCTTTTTTATTAGCATCTGCGCAAATGTGTTTTTTTGTGCTTATTGCAGGTTGGTTTCACGCTGATGCCTTAGAACTGGATGAGTCTAAGATCTTTTCTTTGATTGGATTCAAATGCTGCAAGTGTCGAAGGATAAGATCTCCCGTGTGTCCACACATGGACACTGAAAAAAAGAAAGCTTTGGAAGAGAAATTAGAGCAAAAACAGCCTTCAAAGCAGGAGATTTTAGATATAGAATCTGGCTCTGGTTTAATAGGCGAGCAGTACAAGGAAAATTCACCGGCTTATTCTACATTACCCATTAAGACCGATATTAGTCACTTAACAGCCGACAATCCGCTTCTCTTTTCTCTTTCTGAAGTTGAGCAATTAACCGAGGACAAGTCAGAAGTGGAATATGGGCGGAATAATTCCTCTGTATCTGTGCCCGGGCCTCGGAAACTACCAGTCAGAAGACTTGTCAGGCAGGAAAATCGATTAGACTATCCTTGCCCTGGAGAACCATTTCAGGACAAATCAAATGCCACGAACTTTACAGAAAAACTACCCTTCCGGAGACGAACGACACAAGTAAACAACTTGGACTGCAACTCGTCTACCAATTCCTTCCAATTCAAAGCATCCGAAAAATTGGAAACAAATGGTATGAGCTATATGCAGGAATCATCATCACCCCCTCAAGTCGAATGGGTTGTTTCTAATGGTAACTTCGATGATGGTATTACGTTGGACTATGATTCCCTTGGATGTGATGATATGGACTTCGAACCTCAGACCTACTTCTCTTTCAATGAGTTACTTGCATCTGATGATGTTGGTCTCACAAATGGCAATGAATCCCTGGAAAATGCTACAGAGACTTGGGAAAGGTCTTCCCTTCCAGAAAATGGATCGCTCAAAATATCTTATGATCAGGAAGAACCCACCTTATCTTTAGAAACACTCAATCACTTTGTTCCTCCTTGTAAGATGTGTTCCCATACTGAACCGTACCCAGATCTTTCTTGCCAGGAATGTGGAATGTGGATACACAGCCATTGTTCACCTTGGGTTGAGACGCCATCGTGGGAGAATGGTTGGAAGTGTGGCCATTGCCGTGAGTGGAGATAGTAGATATTTTGTATGTTTTGCAGAAATTTGTACCAGTACAAACTGGGATGAATGACATGCGTGAAGCCTGCTTTGAGTAGAAAACGGCCTGTCACTCGGTACACCTGTCTGAGATTCGACGACTCTGGTGGCACTGTGAAGGCCAAAACGTTTTGCTTCAGCTGAGGCATCCGCGTTATGGTACTTGCAACAACAAGTAACCATCTGTTATGGTACATGCAACCACATGTAACCATCTGTTCGAGTCACGTCACATTTGTGCGAGGAAAAGCTAAAAAAACAAAGGAATTGGGAAGTTCACCTTTATTCCCCTTTCTGGGAGAAATCGTGTTCGCCATGGATTACTCTCCAATCTCGATGGATAAGCTAGGTTTTATTGGTGCTTATCAAATTGCATTGATTGTAGGAGTATTGCGTTTTAGATTTTTTTGGTGCTTATCAAATTGCATTGCTTGTAGGAAGTATTGCATTGTGCAAAATCGGTACACCTTCATTCTTTTGGGATGAGCGGCTACCTACATTTGTTCCTTGATGCCCTTCTGATTCGAAACTTTGAAGATATACGAAATATGATACATTGTTTATTCGAAAGGGAAGACACATTGGGACGATAATTTCTTAATTTCTCTATTTGGATTAGTCCAATTCACAACCAATTGTAATTGGCCACTTGACTCTCTCTGTTTCTCCCTTTTATTTTATTTTCATTTTAATTGACGTGATGAATTACTGAAGTTCAGTTCAAAAAAGTTCCTGCCGATAGCTTTTAGATATTTTCAGAAGCTTCTTGCAATTTTCTGAGCACTCGAAGCTATCGACTTCAGAAATAGAATCTCCCGTTTCAAGAGCTTGAATTTTCTGTTGGAGAATTTATGCTTAGAATCTGCTTATAGGTCCAAAATATTTGGATTCAGAAAATTCGAACTCTTGAAACGGGGAGTGAACAATACTGTAGTCATCCTATTGCGCCAAAAGCTCCGGTCCAACATAAAGAAGCTTTTGAGATATCTCTGGTCATTGAACTTATCTTAAAGCCGAAAATCTCAATAAGTTTATGACACCAACATAATAAAAGAGAGAAATATAGTTCTTCAAGTAACCGATTACAATGACTACTTCAAGTTTATTTTTGTTTGACTAGTCAATTAATCGTCTTGTCCGCAGAATTCTGAACACAGAGCCGTTGTTGTTGGTAGATCACAAGTGTCCACACAAAATGTCATCATAGCATGCCTTCTCCTAAAACACCGTGCCCAAAAAATTGTGCACATGCCCTGCTTCTATCCCATTTGTTAAACAAGCTGCCATCTTTGAAACATAGAAGAATTACTAATAGCTACAAAATAGTACTAGTAATGTATATTTTCTAGATGTGATTTAAAAAGAGATCTTTTTCCTAAATAACATGGATTAAATTATATTTATATCATGTCAATTGAAATTTTATGTTCAAACTTATGATTCAGTCCATTTTCCCTATTGACATAGGTATAGTCACGAGTAACCGTGACAAGTTTCAAATATATCAACATCTGAAACTGAAGTATGAAACCTTTATAACAAATTAAACCTCTCTACTTAATTGGATTTCATCCATCTAGAAATACCTTTCAAAATTTTAAATAAATACTATTAGTTTCTAGCATGCGAGTCGCAAATTATAATCGTAAACATAATAAATACTTATAGAAAGTTTATCTATCTCGGAATAGTTTCTCCCATCGAACATGCTTCGAATTTTATCTACAACTTTATTTTATTCTTTCATAAAAATAAGAAATTTCAGAGGATATTCAGGGAGAGAAACTCGAAATTTTAGGTACAAAAATAGTTGGTCCTCTAAAAGTTTCTTATATTAACAGATTATTCTTTTTTCACGTATGTGTGAAATTAATTTTTCCCATCCAAAAATAATAATGATAATAATTAACAATAATCAAACCGGCGGCGAAAAGGGAAAGCGGTAAACGGACCCCCACCGCCGTCGCAATCGCAATCATCATATAAACGACTTGGGTATTTGTGTTCTTAGTAGTGTGTGCTATGCCATATTTTCCGATGATTGTGGGGTTTTCCCTTGGATTCTAATAATTTTTACTCGTAGTGACACCAATTTCATGTCTTTATTCTATATTTTAATTGATCTATATGTGTAGATAGCACTACCAAACAACCTTTCACCATTCTCCATCATTGCTCTGCTCCCATACCTTGATAGACTACATATATATATATATATGCCATTTTCTAAAAGTCTAAAACAACAATATTTATTTTGTTTGTGATCTTTTTTGCTTGTATAAAAATTGACAATTAATCAAGATTAAACATGAAGCGACAACTAAAGGTAGTGATTTTGCTCAAGGAGTAGGAAATATGGTAACGTTATGGATGACGGTGTTAAACTTCTGACGTGACTGTTTTGTTTTTGATAAAATTTTATATTAAAACTTTTTACATGTGAGACTTTTCTCATGATAAAAGGTCACAAAACCCAAAGCTCGTTTAATTACTTTTCCCTAACATATATAGTCTATTATCGTTAAAACGTTGATACTATGGACATTTTTTTTTAGCATCTATATGGTCACCTGGTAATATGGCAGTATCAGAAAGTGCCACATCATAAGATGCCCACACAGGTGCTCAAATAAGATGCCCACAATATCAATTTATATTATGGTTATGTATCTAGAATTTCCCTAACAAATATTAGAACCAAGATAGTAATAAGAAAACCAATATATGTAGAATACGCATATTTAATCTAATTTGTCTGAAAAGGTGGAAGTATTTAAAACTAACTTGTTCGGTATTAAATTAGAATTTGATAATTGCCAAAACACCTCCCAGGCAATTACCCTCTTTGCCCACACTTAATGCCCCCATACTCATTAAGATAATTTACTAACTGCATTAAGATAAAAATAAAAAATTATCTAATACACATCGAATGCTTGATCCACATAATAAAAGTAAGGAATTACAGTCATGATGCAACAAAACTTGATATCATTTTATAAGAACACAACGAATGACTGAAAAGCACCTAAGTTGCATAAAATTATATCATAAAACAACACAAATCATGTTTCAAATAGCGAAAAATTATCTATTTAACTAAAAAAGAAGAAATCGTTCTTAGAATCCTTAATTTCATTATCTAAGTTTTCCAGGTAAAACTCATTTATTTAATAATACGATAAATACCAGAAAAAAGGAAAAAGAGAAACCAGAGTTTCATTCAAAACTAGCTGTTGTATAAATAAACATACGTGTGCCCATTTCGCATAGGCATCTTCACCAGTTCGTACGTCACGTAGAGTAAGTAAAAGCCATCTTGCGAAAACCATGTAATCTTCCAACACTGCATGCTAAATTCTCTCTTGTTTTCTGCGAAAGTTCTCTCTAATTAATCTTAATATCTATCGATCCCCGTCCGTTTTACCTTCCTTCTTCTCCACGTGGTTTTTGCGTCCCCTGCCACCCTCCATAACAAGAATAATTTGTTGAAAAGAAAAGCCCAATTTCTTGTTTGTTTTTTTTCCCAATTATGTTCTCTTCTTATGGAGCTCTTTTTGTTCATTTGTTCTCATCTGGGTTTCTCCTTTTATTCACTAATAGTATGAAATAACATCTGTTTTCATTTATGGGTTTTGTACAATTTGTACTGAAATAGTATAATCTTGATTTTGATGCGATGGCGACGAGTATTCGATTGCGGAAGCTCATTTTTCTGGAACCTGTGAGGTTGTCTTCGAATAATGAGCAGAGTAAAATTGATACTGAAGAGAAATCGAAAAGGAATAAGCAGAAGAGACCTCACAAGCAATGGAGGTGTATAGATTCTTGTTGCTGGATTATTGGATACCTGTGTACTACTTGGTGGCTGATACTGTTTCTGTACAATTGTTTGCCTGCGAATTTACCGGGACTCAAGGTCCCGGAAGCACCGGGGGTGAGGCTGAGAAGCGGCGGCACAGCTGCGCTTCATCCGGTGGTTTTGGTCCCCGGCATTGTCACCGGAGGCCTCGAGCTTTGGGAAGGTAGGCCGTGCTCGGATGGCCTCTTCCGCAGGCGGCTATGGGGCGGCAGCTTTACCGAAATTTTGAAGAGGTTTGAGATTCAAGATGGGATTTTTTTTCTCATTTTAGTAATAATGTGATGTCACATTTTTAATTTGTCATATATAAGTGATCAATTTGACCTTTCCTTTTTACCGAAGCTTTCTATTTTCCATCAAAATGTCCAAATTCAGAGATTTACACGAGGCACTAACATGAATTTCATAAAATATGATAAAAGATTATGGGAAGTTTTGTGATTTATAACCAAATTTTCCATTTGAATTCTAGAATGTGATATTATCCTACCAAAAGAGGTCTATAGTGGGAGTTCGGAAGATTTTTGTATATTTATTCGGAATGCCTTAATTATGATTTTCACAAGTGAACTTTATTTGTATTTCTTTTGTGATATAATTTGTGCATTTTGTTGATGGAATTTGTAGGCCTATGTGTTGGTTGGAGCACTTATCCTTAGACAATGAAACAGGGCTTGATCCACCGGGGATTCGGGTTCGAGCTGTTCCGGGGCTTGTTGCGGCTGACTATTTCGGTCCGGGGTACTTTGTTTGGGCAGTTCTCATCAAGAACTTGGCGCACATTGGGTATGAGGAGAAAAATTTGTATATGGCGGCTTATGATTGGAGGCTATCTTTTCAAAATACAGAGGTGCTATAAAAATTTCCGTTAATATGTTGATTAGTTACAAATGTTTGAAAAATCTTGGTTCTTTTATAGATATCATTTACAAATATAGATTGTAATGATACATTCCTTTTTTTTTTGGAAAATCGTTACAGTGATTCTATTGAAATTAATGTTACCTGCGAATATTCCTCGCAAGTCTTCAATTTAGTCAGGGGATTGTATTATTGAGCATTTAATGCAAATGTGGGACTGAAATTTTATGTCTCGAATTCCTTTTTGTCAGTTTAAAACAACAATGGAACTTTTCATACACTGAAATGGGATTAAAGCTGTTTTTGGGATGGATCTTTTGATGCGATGAACTTTTTCTAAACTACTTTACTAATTTGATGGGCAGACGAGGGACCAAGCGCTTAGCCGATTGAAGAGCAAAATCGAGCTTATGTACGTAACAAATGGCAACAAGAAAGTGGTGGTGGTGCCTCATTCAATGGGTGTAATATATTTTCTCCACTTCATGAAATGGGTCGAAGCCCCTGCCCCCATTGGAGGCGGTGGTGGCCCTGATTGGTGTTCGAAGCACATAAAGGCGATAATGAATATCGGCCCTGCGTTTCTTGGGGTTCCGAAAACCGTTGGTAGCATATTGTCTGCCGAGAGCAAGGACGTCGCAGTTATAAGGTAAGCCAAAGTGAAGTTTCACTAATAAGAAATAGCATAACAATTTATGGGCAAGATCTCTGGATTTGGTTTTTACAGAGCCATGGCTCCTGGTCTCTTAGATTCTGAGATACTCGGCTTTCAAACTCTGGAGCATGTAATGCGCGTATCTCGAACATGGGACTCCATTATTTCGTTGTTACCAAAAGGAGGAGAAATTATATGGGGTAACAAGGATTGGTCTCCCGAAGAAGACTACGTTTGTGATTCAGCAGATAAAAGCCATCTACCACGATTTGAAACCAAAGGAAACAACACCGATGGACAGAACATTTTCCACATACCGGAGTTGACAAACTACGGAAGGATAATCTCTTTTGGGAAGTCAGCATCAGAGCTGCATTCGTCAGAGCTCGTTACCATTAGTTCTAAGGTATCCGAAGCTGTAAATTCCTCATTTTTATAGATTTTGTGTGAGTAACTCAGTAGTCACCATAGAAGTTTAATCTAGGAACTCTTTCTTTTCTTCATCGGCTCAATAAATATACAGAACCATGTGTCCATGCGGAATGGTACATCCCCACAATCCAATGCAGCTTCTTGTGGAAAAGTATGGACCGAATATGATGACGTGAATCGCGAAAGTATCGAGCAAATCTCGGAAAACAAAGTGTATACCGCAAAAACTTTGTTGGATCTTCTTCGTGACATTGCTCCAAAGATGATGAAACGGGCCGAAGCTCATTTCTCGCATGGTATTGCTGATGATCTCGATGATCCAAAGTATGACCATTACAAGTACTGGTCAAATCCACTTGAGACCAAGTAAGTTAACCACTCTTGACAGCATATTAGCCATTAAATTCTTTATGCAATAAATTCAATGTGTATCAAGGAATATGAAGTAGTGCAAGAATAACTAACCTCGGGGACGGGGTATTTGACATTAACAGTACTTGACTCCATTTCCAGATTGCCCAATGCTCCGGATATGGAGATGTACTGTCTCTATGGAGTAGGAATTCCAACAGAGAGATCCTATGTCTACAAGCTCTCAGCCTCGAGCAGATGCCGAAGCATCCCTCTCCAAATCGACAGCTCGGCCGATGGAGGCCACAATGGTTGCTTGAAAGGTGGAGTTTACTTCGTGGATGGAGACAGCACTGTACCTGTTTTGAGTTCCGGTTTCATGTGCGCGAAAGGGTGGCGAGGAAAAACACGATTCAACCCCGCCGGCATGGCTACTTATGTAAGAGAATACAAGCATAAAGCACCCGCCAACTTACTCGAGGGGAGGGGTGTATGGAGTGGTGCCCATGTTGACATAATGGGAAACGTTGCTTTGATCGAGGACGTGCTCCGTGTCGCAGCCGGGGCGTCGGGTGTGGAGCTGGGAGGGGATAAGATCTACTCCGAAATCGTGAAAATGGCCGAGCGGATAAAAATTCGGGTTTGATTCGGATGTTGATGCAGAAGTTGAGGAATCTAACAGTTGCTAGGAGATAGATGACATTTGAGGAATCTCAATATTGAGTGTCAGGTCCTAATTGGTAGTGCAGAAACAGTCTAAAATCTTGTAATAAAATGGAATAAACTTATTTGCTCTATTTTTATCAAATTCCAAAAAGGTCGTGTCTTATAGATAATTTAAACCATATTTGAATGTGAATGTCAAATTTGATGTACGTTTTAGTTTTTTAAAAATGAGACATAGTTAATGACTATGACGGGAAAAGAAAAGTTAAACAATTCAAGGCATATTTAACCATTTACCATATGAATAGAACTCAAGATGCCGGAATCTGGTTCTTGGAACGGGAACCGTCATGTCAAATTATTCAATTTTATGTGCAGTTTAATGTTTAAAACACGTTACCACTTCAATTATGTTTAATACACATTTTGGAGGGTGAAGTTTTAAGCTTTTCCGTCCAATGTGGTTCTGATGAACTTGTAATGCTTCAATTTTTGTCCCACTCTTTGGCGCAGTTATATTTTTCGTACACAAGTATTGTGGGGACATGTGAATGAAAGCCTGGTCGTAGCTGGTTCTGGCACGCGAGCTGGTTTTGGTCGTAAGTTGGTTCTGGCACGCGAGCTGGTTTTGGTGGCAAGCTGGGTTGATAGCCGCAAGTTGGGTTGACCACCGCGAGCTGGGCTGAGGGGATAGTCTGCACGATCTAGTCTCAAGGCTCCAAGCTTATCAAGGCAGATGGGCTGATCTATGCGATCTGGTAAAGGCTCCAAGCTAATTTGCACAAGCGTGCTGGTTTGTATACACTAAACCGGACCGAATCGGTTCTTACGAAACAGCACAACTATTCACGCTTCGTCCTTCTCATGAAATGATGCATCCGTTCAGTTAGTACAACTGCTCCAAACATTGCATCTGTTCGAAACAGTGCAACTATTCGAAACAGTGCAACTATTCGAATGGCGTTTCACGAAAGCATGCATTCGATCAAAGCAACCAACCAACTCCTAAAAATACAGGCAGATTAGGCAGTCGAAATTCAATCACTGCATTCTTCTTTGCCTTCTGCTCTGCATTCTCACTCTGTTTCCCTGCGTTATATTCCAACTCAAAAACAAAGTTCAAACACTAATTTTATTCGTCGGAATTATCTGCATGGTACTGCACTAGATAATTCGAAGATCGTTGTATCTTAGGGACGATTGTCTTGAACGAGAGCAAAATACTCGGGCAATTTCGTCTTGAAGACAGAAGAATTTCCTCGTCTAAACTTACCTTCCATTACGATCTTGTGTAACTATATTAGAGCCGTGCTGATACAAAAACATATTAGTATAACCAACAAATATAACCTGCAAAAGACTGCGCATTGTGCTAGTCTCTCTTTCTAGTGGCTGTTTTTGTTCTGTGCTAAAGACAATTAACTCATGTGATAGATTGTGACTTCACATTCCTTGTCTTTTTTTCTGTTTAATCAGTCATATCCATCAAAATTATATGGTATCACTTTGGTCTTTGAATCCTGTCAAAAGATTATATAATATCAAATCATATGCCCAAGTGCGCATGTAATAAGAAATTGCACAATGGATCCTTATAGTAACTGAACTGGGTCGATACTATCAAGGGACACTGCCCCCAAGGTTTGTGTCATTGAGTGTGAGGCTTACTCCATATGCCTATGGGATAACGCCAAGGGGTAGTATCGAATTCCCCAATAACTGCTATAAACGCATGGTTTCATGTTTCAAAGGTGTTAGACCTATAAGATATGACCACCCTTACTGACATGTTTTGAAGGCAAATTGGATTATATGACTATTATTTGAACCATGATACATGCCAACTAAGATAAAATTAGTGATGTCATGTTTTAGCTGTTCTGTTTAGACTTTAATAAATATTGTCGTGCATGACGCCGCCTGTCTATCTCGATGACATATGGTAGGATATGATTAATAATAAATGATGTACTTATAAAATGATTGAGTTGGATAGAGAATATTTGAGTTGGATATAGAATAATGTTTGATAAGTGTGATATGTTTGATTTAATGGATTAAAATCACGATTAAGTGTTAGATTATATTTGTAAACTTTATAAAAAATAGTAAATATAATAAGAAATCGGAAGTTGAAGGATGATATTGTAATTTAATATTAATGATTTGATGATATGAGATAAATTAAAGATTTGATTAACATGAGACAATAATACTAATATGAGATATGATAAGATTATTAATGTTATAAAGTGAGAGTAAGGAGTATGATGTGAAATGGTTAAATTCTTCTGCAATTATTGGATGCCATAAAGATCTTTAGTGAATTTCTTGCGGATAAACTATACAAATAAATATTTATTATACAAATAACTATTTTCATTTGGACTACGTATATTATTATAGATATTTAAAAAGATTAATGGATAAAGCACAAATGAGGAAATAAAATTCCAGATAACCTTTTTGTCTATCTAAGTTGAAAAATAAAACTCATTATTATACATGCGAGGGTTATTTATTGGAGTCATAAAATTTATGGTGAAATTTTGGTCATTTAAAAATATCGAAATAAGATTTTAAAAAAAAAAGTTAAAATAAGATCTTATTGTTAATAAATCAATACATACGTACAAGCACCACATCCACAAACTATTTACAAACCATGCACAGCCACTGATTTTGGAGTACCATTCCCCCACTTCAAATATTTCATGGAAGAATCTATAAAGCAAATGGATTTGCTCTCCAATTCATTTAGCTGAATCGATGCGAATTCGATGGCGTCTTCACTTCCTTTTTCTTGTCCGAATAACATCAATCTATCCCTTCATCTCGCTCAGTTTCCTGTGATTGTGCCTGGGATTTCATTTTCGAGACGTAAATACGGGTTTTGTAGAAAATTGCTGGTGTTAGAGAGGATCTGGGTTGCGCAGCACCATATCAGGTGCTTTGCTGCGTCGAATACGGGGGAGGAAGGCGCAGGTGGAATTCTGAGCAATGATGGGGATGATGATGATGGCGATGACGTCCCTATTGCGGAGGTGATTGATCAGGGATTATCCAATGGCGCTTTTGGTTCGCAGAGGATTGTGAACGCTGGGGACTCACTCTCCCTTGGAATTCGGGATCCTATTTATGAGGTCCTTTTCTTGATTTTGTTACTGATAGATTGTTTACGGCCATGGCAAGAGTTTTCATTGTTTTAACTTTATATGAGCTGCGTTCTCCTCTCAAGATGATCTTTTTCTCTATCAACAGGTTGTGGAAGTTAGGTCAAATGGGATGGTGTCTACAAGGAAAATTAATAGAAGAAACTTGTTAAAATCGAGCGGTTAGTTGTAGCAGGCATGATGAACTTGATAGTTAAATAAGATGCAACTTATTCCTAACACTGAACTATCCCTCCGAATGCTAATCAATTAATTTACCTTTAAGTTCCTGTACCCTGGTCTATTAACACTTTATGTGAGGTCCTTGTTCCATGGTAGGAGTCGAGGATTTATTTTTTTTCTTGAGGTATATGATGTGATCTCCCTAAATGTATTCCAGATTCTTAGCTGTGTTATTCTGAATCTAATGTTCCCTCCCTTCACTTCTGTACTTGGGCTCTATGATATAGGTAAATTTCCTTAGATTCTTTGGGATATTTTTTGGATTGCCTAGACTCACATCCACCAAACTTCGATAGGCACAAGAATTCAAGCGTAAGCCCAATTGTTGCATTGGCTCCACGGGTTCTGGTTTACTTAATTTTCATATGTTCTACTATTAGCTAGTGGGACGTCCACTATTTTGAGCTATGGCAGTAGCTCAGCAGATCTAGTCTTCGCCCTTTTTGTTATGTACTACAGCTAAGAACATCGAGATGTCAGCTTTAGGTTAGATGATTCATAATTTATTGTTGTCGGTCCAAGTAGAGGGCTATACACTGATGTGTACAAACTAAGATGTACTGATGTACTGATATACCAATGTGGAGAAGTCCAAGGTGTCAGGTGTTCATTCTCAAGGATGGTAACAACCATTTATGATTTTTTCCCCTGCATTGTTTTTTGTTTATATGATATACAAGTCAAAACATATACTATTGTTAGGATTTTACTTGAAGACAATTTCTTTACCAGTTAGTTTTCAAGAATCAAAGTTCATGTTTTTAAACCATGTGATGCAATATCTATGGTTTATTGTCTGGTTCTTCTACATGTGTTTCTATTCAAATTGTGTTTCTCTTATTAATATATTTTGTGTCTTCTTCTCTTTGGAATTTCTCACAGGTCTCCGACCTAGAGATATTAGGAGTGTTGATCCATCATTGTGGTTGACCAACTCAATGCCGTCATTGCTGGTAGAAACATTTAATTACTACTACTGATGCTGTACATGAGTGCAATGAAAGTAAATTTAATTTGTGCTCATACAGTCTTAGACTTTTCAGTACGACGACAGGACTGCTCAGTCATTCTTAGATGTGATCAACATGTAATGTTTTAGGATATCTCAAAATCCCCAACCTATTTTCTATTGTGACAAACTTTCGGTTATCCTTCATATTCTAAAGATGAAAACGCAACTGATGAATTGCTTCTGAAGAACTTTTTAATCAACAAGATTTCTTTGTCACGAAACTGAATTGATGATCCTCAAATGAGGTTTCGTATATCGTATTGACAAGAGTTTCATTTAAACAATTAGAGATCTATCTGAAATTTCGCGCGTGTTTTCTTATATTCTGATATAATTTATTTTGTAAACTTCATCCAAGGTACGGGAGTATGCCATTTTACTTAATTTGGGATCTTTGCGGGCAATTGCGATGAATGAGTGTGTTTATATATTTAATTATAACCGGTAAGTATCCCCTAGTTTTTGTGAAGATATTGGATTACATGTTCTTCATATGGTCGGAACAGATTACTATTTAGTTATTGTTTCTCTTAGTAAAGGGGGAAAGGCTTTCATTGATGCACTGTTGCCCCGCTTAAATCCGAAGAATGTGAATGGTGGGCCCTCAATGCCATTTGTGCTTGAGGTTGGTATTTCATGAAATCTTCAGACTATTACAGTATAGCGGTTAATTTATTTGTTCTTCCATTTCTGTATCACAGTTCAGTACTTTTGAATAACTTCTTTTTCACAAGTTATTTTGATATATTACGACCAAGTTTTCTAGCGCTTCTTGGCTGTCATTTTTCCAAATGTGGGCCTTGAAGTATTTGATTGTATAAATAGTCAAACAGGCAAACAATATGACGTTTCAGGTGGTTGAGGCAGCTCTACATTCTCGAATACAACGCCTGGAACGGAGATTAATGGATATAGAACCACGTGTGAGTATGGGAACATAGTGAGTATATGTTTTTCTGTTTCTTTTTCTCCGTGCTTGTTCTGGGTGTTCTCTATTATTTTGTATTTTTAATTATTGAGTAAAAAGGTATTCTGTGAGGTTCAGTTGATCATTTCTGGGTTGTTGCTAAGTATTTGTTTGTGCTGCACATTTTTTGATGAAATAAAATAGGTGAAAATAAACAGATCATACAATTGAAGAAAAGGAGTTTTTTTTTCCTGATGTAATCCACATGTTTCTTGAAATAATTGTATCTGTTAAATTGCCTTTCACCTCACCCTAATATGACCAAAATCTTGATAAGCAAAATATATGAAAAGCTATTGCTTTTGCATCATGCCTATGTAATAGAGATTCAAGACGGTTTACTCTTGCTGCAGGTCCAAGCTTTACTTGAGGTTCTTCCCAACCGGTTAACAGCGATCATATTAGAGGAACTTCGGATTAGCAAACAGACATTGGTATGCAGCTTTCCTCTTATTCCTCTTGATATTCTGATACCCCGAATGAAGTGATAATCTAGCTACCTATGTGTATTCTTGTAACCTTTTTGTAAAAAGGTTGAACTGGGGTCAAGGGCCGGAGCTCTTAAACAAATGCTGCTCGACATCCTTGAAGACACTCATGAAATACGACAAATTTGTATTCTCGGAAGAAACTGTACTCTAAAGAAAAATGATGAGATCGTATGCGAAATTCCATTAGAAAAGGAGATAGCTGAGGGTGAGTCATGAAAGATTGAAAACGTATATGGAGGCGAATCACGTTTCGAACTTGTATGTTTCTATGATTATATGTCTTTCATTCTGGCTAACAAAATGTTTTTCACAGAAGAGGAGGAAGAAATTGAAATGCTTCTAGAAAACTGTCTCCAAAGGTACCTGTGTCACATGCTTTCAATCCATGGCAAATCATCATATTTAATTGACTAGAAATCCTTATATCTACAAGGATTATTGTGTTGAAGTCCTGTCAGGAAGCAACATTATTTCCATCCCTGAGTTTGACTCAGAGACCTGCCCCACCCCGTTCTTTCAGAACTTACTCAAAATAAAATGCTTATCAAAGTAATTTTATCATTATAACATGGTGGAAATGAACCATTGAATTTTCATTAAAGATATCAGGCTCTCAGTTTACTCTCTTTGAACCAACCACAGCATAGTATACATCAGAAGTTACCTACATCGGTAAATTATCAGACAGGGAATTTTTTCTCCCCCTATTATGTGTGATTTACTCACTGTTGAGGTAGCCGGCCTGTCTCATTTCATGTAAATGGCAGATGTGAATCATGTCATGGTCAAGCAGAAAGGCTTCTTGATTCAGCAAAGGAAATGGAGGATTCAATCTCCGTGAATCTTAGGTTTGTTATTTTCTAAATGTTCCTTTTTCAAGTTATTACTGGTCTGCAGAGGAGCTGGGTTGTTGAACACACTCCGTTAAATGCATTGAGGATTTTCATTCTAGAGGAAATGAGACTTTTGGAATTATTATTTATATTGTAATCTAGACCCCTTTGAATGATATTGTTTCTAACACGTGAACTGTGGACTATGAAGCTATTTTGAACACCAATTGTTAGATATATGGTACTGGATGTGGTTGTTTTTTCTTAAAGTGGGATTCCAAAAGTCTCATCTTGTTGCATATTCATTATCTAAACCACAAATTACCTTGAATGTGTTACCTAATTTAATATCAAATATCTTTTCTCCGTGTCAACAACTTGCGTTTGCGTGTTTCAGAATGTATTCAATCATGACTAATAAAGCCAGAGGTTTTAGATCTTTTAATTTTGATGCCTATGAGTCTGGAAACATGATTGAATGGACATGTTTGAAGGCAGTTTCCTTTAAAAAGATTATCACATGATGCAGTTATATTTTAAACAAGATGATTGGAGGGAAGTTGGATATTCTTTCTTCCAGTTCACTAATCATTCACTTACTTAATAGCATCAGTTTTCTCTATCAGCTCTCGGAGGCTTGAGGTTAGTAGAGTGGAACTTCTCCTTCAGGTTGGTGCATTTTGTGTTGCGGTTGGTGCGCTAATTGCAGGTATTTGGGTTGTGTTGAAATGAGAGAAATAACTAAATCCAAGAGGATAGGACAAACATGAAAAACTAGTCTTCTAGTAGGGAGAGGACATCAAGTTCCATTCGATGATTTTCAAGTTCTCCAGATTTTGTTTATTCGATAACATGAAATTACAAATTGAAGAATTTAAGTGCATGAAAACACAATGCAAAATTGTAGATAACTTTGTTTCGTATAAGCAAGTTTATTAGTTATAATTTGTAGATATTCACTCTTGTTGTCATAAAACTGTTGAAGTTTTTTCCATTTATCGTCTGGCATGACATGACATGATTTTTCATGCAGATTCGCCTGGTAGTCTAGTTTCTGTAGTTTTTGGAGCTTCACTCTAACATTTATAATAACTTGGCAGGTATATTTGGTATGAACTTGAGGTCGTATCTTGAAGAACATGTGGTATGCCTCTCTTAGTTTTCGATGGCGTTCTTAGGTGTGCCAGCAAATTATTACAATTTCACTGGATTAATCTCTACGTGCAGTTTGCCTTTTGGCTAACGACAGCTGGAATTTTTGTGGGTGCTTTGATTGGATTTTTCCTCATGTACTCGTATCTCAGAAAAAGAAAAATTTTATGAGCAAACTAAAGCAATGTGTAAGTAATTACTGCATTGAAAAATCTGTGGTATTCTTGTGATATTCATGACATTCATTTATTATTATTGTTTATCTCAGAAGACAATGTTTTTAGTCTACAGATCATGACTAACTAAAGGAATTTTTCTATTGTTATAGCGATTGATTCAACTGCAATTTCATTTTCCAAAGTTTAGCAAGTTGCTGTGAGTTTATTGCAAATCACTATATATCCTTTCCTGCTTGTTTCATTATCCTACATGGAACTTCACATTTGTTCTTTTGCTCATAATGTGATATCCTACGCCCTTGTTCTTATGTTTTTATGTTTTGTTTTTCGGGGACTCAATGAAAACATTTCTAGGAAGCTGGGTCATTGCTACTGGATCAGAGATCAAATGAGGGGAGAACCAGCTTCCCTTTACTACAAAAATCTTCAACTCTAAGATTCTTAGCTCGAAGTCGATTTCTGCTGTACAAGGCATGAAATCAATCAGCAAATAGCAGCCAAATTCACAAGCATTAGCTGGCAACATAATTCTGCAAGTCCCTTTTGTAACTTGTAACCAAGCTTCAACTACTTCATGTTACATGACGGGAGGCGAGTAATTGTAATATTCACCTATGTTCATGGTGTTATTAGAGAGTGTTTCGACATGTTTTAAAGAGTATTCAGGTCTTAAATGACCGTGGTGGTAGCTAAATTATTGTGTGCTTGCAGATTTGTTTGTATAATCAAGGACATATGGTATCGAGAAGTTTTCCATGGCAAGTGACAGCAATCTCATCTTTGTTCTGGTTAAAAACAATCTAGAGTTCAACTGTGTGTTGTTTTTGTCTAGGTTTGCGAGCAACCGAAAAGCTTACGAATAAGGTCAGAGCTCGAGTCGAGCTCGTTCTAGCCAAGCTCAAGTACGCAGTACTGATAGAATGAACACAAGGCATATTGCTTAGTCACTTCTGAATTTTGAGTATCAATATTAGTAGATATATACCAAAACTTTTCTTGGTGTACGGTAAAATTGAAATTTATACCGATATGAACTTGAAAAACCTTGCACTCGCCAGATCTAAAAGCAAAAAATTCAGGTTGAGAAACAATTCAAGTTTGAGGACCATTTAATTTATGAGTGGCATTTTTCTTTATAGTATGCTCCTTGGCAGCTGCAATCCTCAACTTCTATTTTTTAATCAGGAAACAATGGCCAACATAGTAAATCAAGGAAATATATATATATATATAGCGGTTCCACTGTGAATCCATGTTTCCTAACATATCATTGTCAACTATAGCACAAACAAACAAAGAAAAGAATATTTTGTATATAGATACAAGCCGATATCTTCAAGAACGACAAAGTCACAATTATAGTTATGCTCTAGAATTGTATGTCAAATAGCCCAACAAATTAGGGAAAAAAATCATCCGAGCCTCCATGCTCCAGCTAAATTTGATAACAAACTGAACCGGGAACAGCAGCATCCTCAACATAATCACTAGATGAAGAGCAAGTTACATAAGCTTCAAGAAAGAAGCTACCAGCTTCCGTTGAGAGCAAATAAAAGACAACACCTGATCATATCTTTTACATTTGTTTAAGAGGGCTTGGTGTAAGTGTAGGTGTAGGATCTTTTACAGTTGTTGCTCCATCAATAGCCATATTTCCCACTCTTACCTCCATAGTCTGTGTCTCGTCCTTCTCCATAGTTTTTATCAAAATCACATTTGCCATTGCACTCTTCTCGTTTTTCTCATTCTCATTGTCCAAATCACCACCACCACTCTCCATTGCCTCCCTTCCACAATTCTCTTTCTTCTGGTCGGAATCACCATTCTCAAGTTGAGAAATGGATGGGGCAAGCTTTCTTGGGCCTCCACTAATCCATGGGTGGTTCAGACATTGAGCAGCCGTCAGTCTTTTCTCAGGTACAAAATCTAGTATCTGGACAAGGAAATCTGCCATCTCACTAGCATCTTGCTCACAGAAATTGTATTTCTCCATAAGCACCTTATTAAGAGGCCAAAATCTTAATCTTCTAATATGTCTCAAATCTCCAAATCTGTTAAAAAATTCCCGTGAATAACGCCCCCCCAAAGCAACCTGCAGACCATGTTTGTTAAGCAGGAAAGAAGACTTCCGATGGTAATATAAACGGTTAAAAAACTTTCGATTTCTGTACGAAATATAAGATTTTAGTTTGGGCCCAGTGGTAGGAACACTTTCCTACTCAAAAGGCACACAGTTCTACTCACCTTACGTGGCATCATACCAAGAAGCTCCATCATCAGGGCCAAGTGATCCTTCACATCAAGAGAAAACATAACTAAATATTAAGTTTAATTAAACCATTAACCAATGAACGTAAATTGTGAATCTGAAATCTCAAAAAATATGCATGCTATGAAACAATTCTAAGGTATGCTATGGAGAGGGGGGCGGGGCGGGAGATGGAGAGAGACGGAATTTCAGAAAGTCAGCACCACCAATTACATCTAATTATACAAGGTGCACTATAAAAGTAGCATCTCAAATATCCTCCACCTCTATTCCTCAGCTCATTCCAAATCTGAAGTAGGACTGTAGGAGCTCTCAAATTATAAGGTAAAAGGAGAGATACAAAAAGGAAGCAATAAAAACTGCAAATATTGTAAACGGACACAAAAAGAAAAGAAAAGAAAAGTCATCTACTTCAACCTCTCACTAGAAGTAAAAACAATCAGTTGTAATCCGCCTATCTAGAACGTTTATTGTGTATCCAAATTGACAACTAGCCAAGGGAACGATAGAGAACAGCTATTGACTATGCTAAATAACAAATTCAAGGTCCTAGCTACTAGGATTTTCATGTAGAGTACAAATTGTTCAGCGACCCATCTAACGTGGGAGGTATATGGCTGAGTCATTTGATGGGTGCAAATACAATATATGTTGTTAGTCTTACCACAGAAACAATCAAATTATTAAATCCCACACACCCACTATTTCACTCAAAACCAATAAAACATAAGTTCAAGGGCAATGGACGATCAAATAATAAATATTTTGCGCCTTGAGAACGTACATCAACCAGAACATAATTGTTAAACACCAAAACAAGAGCAAGTACAGTGCGGTCACGTACGTGGACTTGATGTGCAAATGCAACCCAGACAAAAGAATACAGATCAAGTAGCATAGTAGAAACATATGAACACCAATACCTCGTCACGGTCGTAATTTTCTCCATTATGTGGATCAAACAGAACATCTCCACTAGCCAGCTCAAAGCAAATGCAAGCAAATGACCACATGTCAGCTGATGTTGAGTACTTCGATCCCAAAATAACCTCTGGACATCTATACTGTCTAGTTTGAATATCACTTGTGAATTGTTTATATGTCCAACAGGCATTTCCAAAATCAACTATTTTGCACTTCCGGTCAAAATCAGCCAAGAGCTTACGCCTTGCTGATCGACTCCTTCTCTTTTGACCCTTTATTTTTCCACATTCATCATTTACACTATCATTAACTTCTGGAGTAACTGATGTGTTGATCTGATCTTCATAAAGATCTCCATTGGATTTGCGATCCTGATGAAAATCCACAGGACTGTTTACCTCCCTATCTGGCTCGACTTCCTCAGAAGTTTCCTTACCAACAAATTTCCGAGCTGCTCTAGTGGCCTTTCTTCGGATTTTCTTTTTCTGGTTCTTAACCATATCACCATATGAACCATTGGCATCTTTAGAAGTTTCAGCTTCAGATACAATCTTGCCTTTACTGGATGGGAGAATAAGAGGCGCACCTGACTTAGCTGGATCTTTAGAAGGATCTATCATCGACAGAATCAGAATGTTCTCTGGTTTCAAATCCGTGTGTATTATTGATAGTTGACGATGTAGATAGTCTAACCCCACCAAAATGTGAAAACAAATTTCTTTAACCATGTGAAGAGGAATACCTCTGTAGTCGGAATACTTGATTAAAGTCAAAAGATTGTCTCCTAAGTATTCAAATACCATACAGACATGCTGTCCATTTGGTCCTGAATGCTTGAAGTGGTCCAAAAGTTTAACAACACATTTCTTGTCATCCGGATCATTGTCAGCAATCTGTTTTAAAATTGTAATCTCATCCATTGCTGCTTCTGTGTAGTGTTGAGCACTTTTTTGAACTTTCAGGGCCACAAATATCTATAGCCAAAAGTGAAAAAAAACAACAAACGAGAAAATATTATTGATTACCGTCAACATGCATCTTAACAATTATCGATGCTAATATGATACACTTTATGCAGGCACTCTATCTTTCCGTTCCATTGGATGGAACACAATTACTTCCAAACTTTCAGCTCACCCTATCCATGTTTGTTAGCATGCCAGTGAACATATATGTCCTATATAAAATTTTTTTGAGGAATAATGAAGGCTGGAGCTTCTGAAGAGGTAGGAAGTTTGGAAAAGGTAAATTTCCCTACATTTCCCAATCCAAAAAATTCATTTTCCTAAACCAAGACAATGTAGAATTGACATGATAAAGTGTGCAAGAACAATTTCATTTATATCATCAGGAAAATATAATGCACATCACCTAGCTATAAACTAGTATGAAAGAAGCTAGCATGTAAAACATGCATTATCTCTTGGAGATATGTACTTGTTTCTAGGGTAGGCATAAAGAGAGAGATTTGAAACCAGCAAAAAAACCTAAATTTTCAAGGAAATAAAAGAGGTTCCAGCAGCAAAGGTCAAGCATCGGGTAAGAAATAACAAAATGACTAAATCAAGCGCTTTGATTTTAGGAATTATATAAATAAAGCAAACGCAAGTGACTAGTTGATACTTACAAGAAAGTCCAAATATATTTCAAACAAAAACAACATTTTGGATTACCTATTTTTATTCTCCACGCTCAAAATTGGGCCTATAAGCAATTAAGCATACAAACAACACAGAACCTCTGCAGCTACATCGAACAAATTAACAATACTGCACGTCAAAGTTAAACCTTTAATAACTAGTTTTTGTTATTAAAAGTTCAAATATGAAGTAACTCTCCTTCGGTGGCGATTTTCCAAAACTCCAGGAATATTCATCTATCTGTTTTTAATGGCAATATATATTACAAATTTGATGTAATCTTCCCCCTTCTTTCAATTTTTCATCCAAATTAAACATCCAAACACGCCAGCTTTACAGTTAATGTGCTTCCACTGCTACGATTCACCATAGCTCAAGACATGTACAGAAACAAAGAAATTGAACAACGACGTTACCGATTTTTTAGTATCCCAGGCTAGCCATACAGTGGAGAAATGACCCCAGCCGAGCTTGCTCTGAACAACATAACGCCCATGCTTGAATGTGTCGCCGATTCGCACAGCGTGGTAGCCGCCACGCCTGTACTCCTCGGTGCCCTCATCTTCCGATGTGTAATCGCTCGTCTCACTCCTATCATCGCCGTTCCTGTCCACCGCATCCGATGCCGCCTCCGCTGCCGCCTCAGCCATTGATTGATTCAACAAATATGATAAGTTGCCACCTCTCAGAACATAGATTGGAGACGTCGGAAACCGAGATCTCGTGGACAGTGGCAGTGGTTTAACACTTCTACAGTGGCAGTGGAGTCAAATTAGGGTTGGTTTTCATAATTTGAGTTGATAAGTTGGTGGGCAAGGTGAGAACTGAGAAGTTCTTGTATGTGTATTTAAGTTTACATCTTTCTGGGATTGGTATATAATGGAATGTATAGATAATTGGATATGTGACAATGTAACCAGTAGCCTAGCCTGGGCTCAGTGGATGCTGCCTGTATGGATACTGTCCATAAATAGAGGTGATCATTCAGCAGTTGATATGTTGCGAAAATTAGTAGAATTAAAAAAATAAAAATAAAAATCAGCTGCAACAAAAAAAAGAAAAACAGCTGGTTTTTTTTGCAGCTCATGAAAATTTTTTGCAGTTGGGTTTTTTTTTTTGCAACTTGGTTTTTTTTTTTTTTTAATTCTACTGTTTTTCGCCACATGTCACCTGCTGAATGGCCACCTATATTTGTGAAGAATACCCACACAGGCAGCATCGCCAAACCCCTAGCCTGCTACTATTAAAAAGAAAAAGGGTATAACATATGTAAAAAGTATTTTATCCCTATCGAAAATAGGTATATCTGATGTCCTCTTTATTTGTGTTCTTCAAAACTTTTGTTTGGTCAGTGTTTTCTTAAAATAAGATTAAATATTTCATAATCGAAAAAACACTCGGAGCATGTGTTTTAAAACAGTATAAGTATGTTTTCTAAAGAATATAGTATAATTCTAAAGAATAAAGTTAGATGTACTCTGTTTTTTTTTTTTGGAAAAATTGATCTCTAAATAAAAATAGATATTTTCATAAATAGCTATTCAAACACGTAATATCATTAAAATAATTTAAACATTTCTTAAATTATTTTTTTATAACAACTTTCTCACGAAAACTGATATCTGAACTGTTCTACCGTGCTATTGATATCTGAACTATTATACATCATTTTTCTCAATTGAGTTCAGCTCTTCACTTATAATGATCGGGTTGATCTGTTCTAAGTTCCACTCTGCTCTGTTTTTTTTAACTTAATATGTGCAATCATGTAAACTAATTAGAAATATAAGAATAAATTTTGTGTTTATCAAAAGATGATGGACTTTATTTTCAGATCCAAATGGGACAAAAAATGTCCCTCTAGATGTGTGTATTATGCAAGCCCTTGTTACTTAATAAAGCAAAAGGATGGTCGGTAAATAGTTTTGGTATTTCAGATGAACTTCCAAAATAATTTGTTTTTGGTATTTTTAACTACAATGCATGTACTGATCTAATAACATGATTGTGACATCCTACCGAAAATATTTCTTGAAATTATCCGATCTCTATGAATGAATTAATCACTTCTGTGGCCATCCTTTGAGATGTATAAATATAGAAAGGAAAAGTAAGTCCGTTTCTGTTTTTATTTCTTAAGGTTGTCTTTTATTTTCTCCGCAGTGTTAGTGGAATAGATGTGAAAAATATTATTTCTTCGTACAAGTTTAGTTAAGGCTATCTATGATATTTGATCTCTGAACTGATATTTATCGTATTGAGTGAATCAGTTTGAACTTCTTCTGTTATGATATGAGTTGATCTTATTCAAATTGATTTGTCATTCTGACCTGTTATCTTCGAACATTCTGATATATTCTATTAAGTATTACGTTCTTTATCTAAATTGATCTAATGTGAAGCTCCATTCTAATCTGTTCACTGAACTATTCTGGTTCGATCTTATCTTCTCTGCATTACTCTTCCGCTCTTGCTCTAATATGATCTTATTAACTATACCATTATGTTCGTTACCTGATTTGATCTCATCCAATCAGATCTGAATTTTTGTGCTCTTCTCAACTGTTCTTGACCTGATCTGTTATATTTTCAGCTGGTCTGTATTCATCTTATCTGATATGTTCTCAGCTGGTTTGTTCTACTGGTCTGGATACTGTTTCGAGCTGATTCGATCTTATTTGGACCTTTTAAATTCTCTTATCTGATTTGTTCTATTCTGAACTGAAAACTCAAGCTGATATGATTTATACTTTCTTATCTGATCTGTTCTGAACCGTTTTTCTCAGTCGAGTTCAGCTCCCCGCTTGTATTGTTCAGTTGATATGATCAAAGCTCTATTCTGCTATATTTTATTTATAGCATGATCCGCGCACTCAAGTAAAGTAATTAGAAACATAACAACAATTCCGTGTTTATCAAAATTACGATTGATCTGTACCCAAGTCCAAGAATATACAAAATCGCGATCAATCATAATCGAGAGACAATCTTAAAAAATAGCCGGACGAGTGTTTGATGATAAACAAATAATGGTCATTAAAAAAAATAAATGGGAATGAAATATTCTGTCATGTGAGTCTTGAGATTTAATCTCAATATAAGTTTTAAAATTAGTTCTGTTTCAAAGTTTCGACATCTGATTCTATTTTGAGTAGGGATTACAATATTTAAATCTATCTTAAAATTGTATTTCAAAATAAATCAATTTTTTCTTCTGAAAACAGCTTTGTAGTTCACTTAAAAATGGTCTCCTTATCCATTTTTTTCAAACCTTAATCTATTACCTGTAGAAAGAAATATTTGCATCATTTTTTTTAAAACTCCGTTTTAATGTATTCCACTAATTTACTCATAATAATAACAATATTTTTGCATATATGTTGGTCACGTAACAGTAAAGGGTTCAAATTCACGTTAAAACAGAAACATCTCACAATAATAATAATAATATAATAATTATAAATGATTATATTTAATGTCATTGATAATAATCGAATATAACAATAAATTATAATTAAATATTTCAATAAAAATCTCTCTTGTCTAACATAAATCAATACAAATATTTTATAAATATGTTGTCTCCATCATTCCGCACTACACTCAAGAAATTTTCCAGTGTTTCGAGGTGAACCTTAGCAACAGACATGCTAATCGATTCATATTATTGCTTCAAGTTGATATTCTCATTGAAAGGTGTTAAGAGTATTAGGAGTTATGTTCTTTTATTTTTGAGCCATTTAATAAAACATGATATTTGGGGTCATAAAAGTGGAGCATAATTTATGTTTTACTAAAAAAATCGGTATTTACAAACTCACTTGTTTAGTCTTTATTACTTTTTACAAGTTTTTGTTTTTGCAAAGAAAATATCTTCTAGATTTTCTTCCACTCTTGAAATATAATATAGATTTTTCAATAATCGATATAAAAATAAATATTAAAAGATAATAACATCTGATTAAAAGATTCGGATGCAAAATACACATTCATATCTGCCCAAATCAAACGAACCAAGGAGGAGATTTATTAAAAATCGAACCAAACACGAGGAGGTTTATGTTTTAATAATAGAATGATAGTTAACCTGCATAAACGAATTAAGTTGTGTTCGGTTGGTATATCTAGTTACGAAAAAAATATATATAAGAAATAATATTATAATTATATTAATAATTTGAATGATATCAGATAAAACATTAATAATTTGTGAAATAAATAATATATGAATAATATTATATTGAAAGATGTTATAAAATTGAAGGATTTAACAATCCAATCCAATACCAAGTAAAAAGCGTATATATATGTAAATTATGTTTGGATAAGGATATAAGATATATTTTGTAAACCGGTGCGAAGTTTGTGTATTGTTTTTTCTTCTGTTAATTTGATTTCAGGAAAGACAGACGCTAACAAAAACCTAGCGGGCTAAGCAACCTGCAAAAGTAGGGTTAAAATAGTCCAACCACTTGAAACATTTGACGCATCCTCGCCGTTTTATGTCCAGCAGGTCCGTACCAAATCATTATACTAGCTAGTATAATATAATATATTTCGAAAATTTAAATCCCAATCACCCACGATTTCCTCCGGGGGTAAAAGCCTGACACATTTCCTTTTGTCTGCAGTTGCTTCTGTTCCTTGCTAACGCGCGCTAGCAGTGTAGTGTACTGCGGGAGTATTTGTGATGGTATTAACGCGATATATCACGTAATTGCACGAACCGCATAATCCGTACCCTCATCTTTCCCTCACTCCCCACGACTCTACTCGGTCTCCGCGCATCGATAAATAGACATTCTGGGTAGTTTCCATACACCATTCTTCGAAATTATAACGTCAAAAACGTAAAGACATCGATCCGGAGGAATGTCGGGAAGGTCACGAGGCAGCGGCGGCGGAGGAAGGGGAGCGCAGCCTTCTCGCGGAGGCGGCGGAGGGAGAGGACCGCAGTATCCACGCGGCGGCGGAGGAGGTGGAAGATCGCAGTATCCACGCGGCGGCGATCCAGGCCCTGGAAGAGGCCGCGGTTCCGATGATCCTCCGCCGCCACCGGTGGCTTCATCGTCTGTTCCACCTGTTGAATCAGTTCGCATGACTCCGACGCCTCCAGTTGTGGCGCTGAGCCATGATGTGGAACAGAGATTGACGCTTGCGCCATCCACTTCGACTGAAGTTCCGGAGCCTCAGCCGGTGGAGCATGATCTGGAGGTAGGGCAGCAGCAGGTTCCTCCGGTGTCTTCGAAGGCGCTAGTACATCCGGCGAGGCCAGGTTTCGGAACTACGGGCCAGAAGGTTTTAGTGAGAGCCAATCACTTTCTGGTTCAAGTTTCAAACAAAGACCTGCATCACTACGATGTATGTGATTTTCCGAATGTCACTCTCATCCTTGCGTATTTTTTACTGCGAAGTCTGTCGAATGTGATTCAATCGTTTTTGTTCATAGGAACGTCTCTGTTGTTTGTATTGGTAAATGAGCCCTTACACTGCCACAAGTGATTTGTTTGTTCATGTTTTTGCATGTACATGCATAATTTGCACGGTTTTACCACTTCCCTTTTGACAGTTGGTCCGATTTGCTATGCATGGCATATGCAATTGCAAAGTCTGCTTCCATGTCATTGCATTGTGTGTTACTTCGCTTGAATTTATGTCTACAAATGATGTTTCACATTATTCAGGTTAAGCTCACGAGATACGCTCATCTTGGTCATGGCGTATTTTTGCCCGTGTTCTTTTTGTATATTGATTTGATAGTTTCATTCATCGACCATCATCATGGTTGGTTTTTACATTTGTTCATTTATGTGCTTTTGGCTTTTTGTTGGGTTGTCTCTAACCTTTTCTTGTTAAGAGTTGGCAGGTTCATTTTTATAGACATGTGAATGTTCTTTTGTTAAACCTTTTATTTTAACTGATGGTTTTGTAGGTTTCTATCACTCCTGAGGTATCCTCAAAGAGTGTATGTCGGCTGATCATGAGGGAGCTCGTTAAATGTTATTACACATCCCACCTGGGGAAGCGAATGTTAGCTTATGATGGGAGAAAAAGTGCCTACACTGCAGGGCAACTGCCCTTTGCCTCAAAAGACTTTGTTGTTAAGCTTGTTAGCGAAGATAGGGCAGACAGGTTAAGCCTATAAGCTCTCTTATAAAATCTGGTTGTCTATTCAAGTGGCCCATTTTGTTTTATTTTTACATTCTATTGAGTTTTTTTTATTTTTCAATTTCGTTTTCTTCAGGGTATTAAAATATTGGAATATGCTAAGAACATCGACTAATAAATTTTTTGTGTACAATATAATGTTTTGTGGAAACTGGGGAGCTGAGCTAGTGCGATATAGTGGAATTCTGGATCCCATTCAGTGCATTCCTCTAGCTAAAATGTTTTGGTGCTTTTAGCAGGAGGGAGCGAGAATTCAAGGTTTCCATAAAATTTGCTTCGAAGGCTGATCTTCATCACCTTCAACAATTCTTACAGGGGAGACAACGGGATATTCCCCAAGAAACTCTACAATGTCTTGATGTGGTTCTTAGGGAGGATCCATCTAACAGGTTCCTACTTAATGAGCTAATATCAATATTCAGTACAAATGTAATATGTGTGTGTGCACATGTATATACCATTTTAATACATGCTCTGGTTTCCTGGCTTTCAAGTGCAGATTTGAGGTTGTTGGAAGGTCATTTTTTTCTCCTCAGTTAGGTAAGAAAGGTGTGCTTGCCGATGGTTTAGAGTACTGGAGAGGTTTTTACCAGAGTCTTCGCCCAACCCAGATGGGTCTCTCGCTGAACATAGGTTTTAATTCTTCGACATTCTTTTTGTTTTCTATTTTTTTGTCACTTCTGTGGGGATACTACTGAGTGTTCAACACACCATCATTAATCAGATTGGTGGTGGTAGAACAGCAGCATTTTGTCATTTAGACAATGACAATATTTTATTCTATCGTTAAATTGTGGCATTGCAGATATGTCAGCTAGAGCTTTTTTTGAACCTATTTTGGTCTCGGAATATGTGGCAAAGTACTTCAACAGGGATTTGACTAGGCCACTGTCTGACCAAGACCGCATTAAGGTTCTCTTGTAGTTCTTTGCAGCATGCTCCATTTTTTTATATAAACTCGGATTTGAATTTAGGAATATTCTGGTTGTGGTTTGTAGTAGTTTACATCCCATCAGTCAATAAAAATGTAATGTATTATGTCTGTTGAGGGCATTGCATCGAGGCAGTCATTTGACATATGCTCAATGAACTATTCCTTTGATGCAACTTTACTTTCTTTTTGAGTTGTTCTGAAGTGTGGAAAGAGATATCGTGGCGTTAAGGCAGTGGCCTGCCTTGCGATGGCCACAAATCTAAGTAAGCTGTTCTTACTATAAGGTTAATGCCCTTTTATTTTAGGTAAAAAAAATTTAAAAGGGGTTAAAGTGGAGCTTAATCATCAGCAATACATCAAGCGATACAAGATATCTGGGATATCAACTCTACCTGTGCAAAATTTGATGTAAGATCATCTGATTTACTTTTTCTAGTGACCATATCAAGATTTGTTAAACCATCCTTTTTCGTACATTATGTGGTTGTACCAATGGTCTTTTGGCACAAGGTGTGTCTGTTGAGAGAGGCATAAGTTAATTTGTTGCCCATTTGTGAAGCACGTGCGTTGGCAATTCTGTTACAAATTACTCTATATGTTACAATATTCTTCATAGATCTAAATTTTAGAATATTAGACCTTAGTATATTTAGACTTGGTCAGGCACTCCTTGCCTCAATCTTGTGCTTATATCTCGTTACTTTGCCCTCAGCATGCAATGATCCGTCAATATGACTAAGATGTGGTCTACCTATATTAATCGTACTGTTCAGTCTACTGTATATTTTTTGGCTATTGGCCTGATTGAAATGTTTTTGTCACAGTCACACTCTCTTTGATATATGGCCAAATCTTGACTGGATTTTCACTGATGATTAAATCCTTCAAATTTGGGAATTTTCTTATCCTTCCAGGTTTCCTGTTGATGAGTCTGGAAAAAACATATCCGTTGAACAATACTTTCGTCAAAAGTATAACATTAAACTTCAGTATCCGTTTTTGCCTGCTGTTCAGGCTGGTAGTGATTCAAAGCCAATCTACCTCCCTATGGAGGTAACTTGTTTCATACTTGTTATTTGTTTTGCACATCTTGCCTTTTTGGGTCAATTTCTTAGAGTTGCTTACCTGAATCTGTAAATTGGCTTGTCACATCCTGTTATTTCTTAAAGCTGTGCAAAATAGTGGAGGGGCAGAGATACTCGAAGAGACTTAATGAAAGACAAGTTTCTGAGCTTTTGAAAGCTACCTGTCAGCGTCCAAAAGATAGACAGCAAAGCATCATGGAGGCATGTGTTTATGGCATTTACATCTTGTTTCTTTATGATGTTAGTTTGATGCAAAGTTGAAGATTTTCACCTTTGACTTTAATCTGTAGATGGTTCGTTGTAACAACTACAACGGTAATGAACTTGTCCATGGGGAGTTTGGTATTCAAGTTAAACCTGACTTTACTTCCGTCGAAGCACGTGTTTTGCCTGCTCCCATGGTGAAGTTCTCTTCTGGTTGTGTTGCCCACTATGTTTTGCATGATTTTCGCTTAACCCACCCGATTTTGAATTGCCAGCTAAAATATCATGGGACTGGAAGGGAGTCCACTATAGCTCCTAGGGTTGGCCAGTGGAACATGATTGATAAGGTGAATAGTTTTTCCTTAATATGCCTTTAATTCGAAATTAAACACTATCTAACAATGTCTCTCTGATGTTGCATTGGGTTCATATACACTTCTGATTTAGTGAATACTGCTATTTTATCTTCATGTTGATGGTGAGAGCATTTCTAAACTTGTGCTTTGCGATACATTGACATTTTGTTGTTTAGAAAATGGTAAATGGTGGTCAAGTGGAGTTCTGGACCTGCATCAGTTTTTCACGTAACGTGGATCCAAGCAGATTCTGCCATGAATTGATCGGCATGTGTTGCAATAAGGGGATGGTGGGTCTTTATTTCTTGAATAATTACTTTTTGATTCATAAATATAATTGACATACTAAAAGTCTTGATGATACCTGTATTGATCTGCTTTCTTTTAGGAATTTAGATCGGAACCATTGGTTCATCTTCGTTTAGCTAATCCTTCTCAAATTGAGAAGGCCCTCTTCGATATTCACAATGAATCTACTTCTAGACTTGCTGGTAAACAGCTTCAGTTACTGATCGTGATTTTGCCAGATGTTAGTGGGTCTTATGGTATGCAAACTCTCTTTGGATAGCATAGTCTAGTTTATTGCTGCCATCTGCTTAAAGTATTCTCCTAACAGGGAAGATCAAGAGAATTTGTGAGACTGAATTGGGGATAGTCACCCAATGTTGCAACCCTAGGAAGGCATCGAGACCCAATGGACAGTACTTGGAGAATGTCTCTCTAAAAATAAATGTGAAGGTAGGTTTGATTGAACATGTTCTGTTTGGCGTTTCCTCCAAGATTCTTCTCCTTCCTTGATATTTATAACCTGGCTCGTCTTCTTGTGGTCATGTTTTGATGTAGGTTGGAGGGAGAAACACTGTTCTGGAGCAGGCTTTGTCCAGAAAAATTAATTTCCTATGTGACCGTCCTACAATAGTCTTTGGTGCTGATGTTACCCATCCTCAACCAGGAGAGGATTCCAGCCCTTCTATAGCTGCGGTATGCCCCCGTACATCGTTGATCTCTTTGTAGTCTGTGCAGGTGGCTAGATCATTCTTGGTTCTGTAGGTGGTGGCTTCAATGGATTGGCCAGAAGTTACGAAGTATCGGGGGCTGGTTTCTGCACAGTCCCACAGGGTAGAAATAATTCAGGAGCTTTACAAAGTAAAACAAGATCCTAAAAAAGGCACCGTTCATGGTGGAATGATTAGGTTAGATTTTACCACTCTTTTAACACATTTTGTAGTATTAATCTTTGCTCCTTATTATTTTTTGTTGAATGTAGAGAACTTATGATCGCCTTCTACAAGTCTACCGGGCAGAAGCCGCACAGGATTATATTTTACAGGTTTGCTCTTTGTTCTTTGGAAGAGTTGGGATATGAAAGCACTTAATTTGAAAAATACATTCGCTCATCTATCATGCAAGTAAGTATTTTGTTTTAACAAAAGCAGGAAGCGTATGTTCTGATGTGATAGTTAAAAAACATTTTTTTCTAACTTTTTAATGTGAAATGGATATAAAAGTACTAACTCAGCTGCAATTTGTGGAAAAACTTGCCTTTTTTTTGGTAATGTTTCTCAACTTACTCTTACTATGACTATGCTTAATTATCTAATGTGGCAATGTTCTAAACTGGTAGGGATGGCGTTAGTGAAGGACAATTTAGTCAGGTTCTTTTAGAAGAGATGGACGCCATCAGGAAGGTACAGTACAGTGACTGGTGATTTTGAACTTATTTCTAAACCAAATAGTTTACACTGGACTTTTGAATGAGGGAAATTATCTGTGTCCAGGCTTGTGTTTCTATCGAGGAAGGTTATCTACCTAGAGTTACTTTTGTAGTAGTTCAAAAGAGGCATCACACTCGCCTCTTCGCTGCTAATCATAATGATCGTAATACAATAGACAGAAGTGGCAACATTCTTCCAGGTAATAATTTTTCGGATGCATATCAGGAGCCCATGTCAGTTACTTGGTATCCATCTACAATGTGTAAGCCAGTGATCTTTGAACATTTAGGTACTGTAGTCGACACACAGATCTGCCATCCCAACGAGTTTGATTTTTACCTCTGTAGCCATGCAGGAATCCAAGTAAGCTTCTGTTAAGATTTGGCTCCTACCAATTTATCTCTTTTTATTTTATTTCTATGCTGTAAATACCTCTCCATGCAGTATGGCAGTGGATACAGAATACTAAGATACTTTTTTGATAATTATTATGATTTGTTTCAATCCTTGTCGAGCAGGGGACAAGTCGTCCTACGCATTATCATGTGTTGTACGATGAAAACAAATTCACTGCTGATGGTCTGCAGACCTTGACGAACAACTTGTGCTACACGTATGTAGTTCTCTGAACTTGATTGATCAATGTTTTCCATAAATAATGATGGGATTATTTGTCCTTGCAGGTATGCAAGGTGTACTCGATCGGTATCCATAGGTTAGTCCTGTGCTTATCGTCTTCTACCTGATTTTTTTTTACTTATAGTCATCTTAAATACTTCGAGGTGTCAATGATATTGACAATTCTTGAAATTGCACCAAATAAAATTTTCCTCTCCTAGCTTGCTTATAGGAGTGATTGTGAGGGCAAACAAAATTTTAGTTGGTCAAGCTCCACTGATACAGCAATCAACAATTTCTACGTTATTGAATATGAATTGTCATACTTAACGTCTGATTCATTGTGCAGTTCCACCTGCATATTATGCCCATTTGGCTGCATTTCGTGCTCGTTACTACATTGAAGGAACTGAATCAGATAGTGGATCAACTTCTGGAGGTGTTGGTACTACAAGGGAGAGGAATAGAAATGTCCGGCCCTTGCCTTTGATTAAAGATAACGTGAAGGAGGTTATGTTCTATTGCTGAATTGTGTTGAAACTAGGATTGGATAGTATGACTTAATCTAGGCGTTGCGTTTTTGGGGAAGTGCTGAGCCTAGTTTCTCTGGGCTTTTGTTGCACATTTGCAATTAAGAAATGTTTTTGGGTTTTTGGGGGAATTATTAGGAAATCGGTTTTGTTTATGGGTGGTTATGAAAAACCTTGACTCACATGTATACATATACAATCTTTGGAATGTTAAGGTTAATCTTACAATTGATACATCAACTAGCTGAAGGTCTTAATTAATGAAAGTTAAAGTTAGCTCAACGTCTAAATTAATGAAGATTAAGGTTTGTCATTCTACATTTACGCATTGTTAAATGTTTCTTTCCTAGCATAGGCGGAAAAAATTGATGGGGTGAAGGATAAAATTTAATACGTTTGTTTTATTAGTCTTGGTCTGAGTTTTGAAATAATCTTTATCTATATCTATATATGTAAGCCGATAAATTTGCCAAAAGTTTTATACTATATTTTCCTCCTATTGTTTATTTAAAAAATAGAAATAGATAGTAATCATGAAAAGTTGCTCAAATTTATAAAGATTTAACTGCTTAACATCAGATACAAATTTGAAATGAAGTATATATAGTAATAAATGGAGTCTTCTTAAAATTAGTATTATTTATCAAGTAGAACAATTTGAAGTGATTAATTTTAGAAATTTAACTATTTTAAGACGATGTACACTTCTATTTTAATTTCAAAGACTTTTCGAATTCTTATAATGATTTATTAAATTTTCAAATCCTTAGAAAAATTCAACTTTTAATGCAAGGACTCCTGAGAATATAAAAGAAACTCAAAATATTTGATATCGATTATGTTCCACCTTGGTTGAGAAATCAAGTGTTAATTCTAGATTAATAAGGAGTTTCCCTTCTTTTTCTTCGTTTTAAAATTAGTTGGTCAATACATATACATAGTCCTTGAATCAGATGCTTTTATTCATTGAAATTAAATTCCTTAGCATTGGATTCCATGGGTTTAATTATCGAAGATTGTAGACACCTTATTTTGGAAATCCACTCGATTCCTCTGTTGTTTTTAAAATGTTCAACTAATCGTAAGCTTATGTGTTAGCTAGGGCAGCAGTTTCTTTATTTGCTCTTGTCATCCCCTCGCCTTCTTTAATTTCCGATGTAACTATTTCTAATTATTTGAATATATTTTTCTTGTATATTACAAAAAGGAAAGCAAGATGACGGAATTATGTTTTATTTAAAGAATTCTGACTGGATTTAATGAAAGAGGGTTGTTGTTATAAACAAGCTCTTAATTCATATTTTATCATTTGGTCAGACATAATATTTTCATATTATTCTCTCTTGGTATCCAATTTATTATTAAGTGATTTAGTTGATGAATATCCTTTTGAAGTCTATATTTATGAAACCTGCACCTTACCAATTCTGCTACATCAATAATTCAGTGGAACAATGTTGCAGTCTCTAGCATACAAAATACACATTTCCTATGAAGTATGCAATGCATTAAGACCGCAGGCTAACTGTGATTACAAAGAAACAAGTAACAGATAACATGCCTTACAAAAATGGTGAAACACAAAAGAATGCTACATGTAACAATAAAATTATAATCACACTCGGTATATTATGCTTGTAAGAATAGTAGAAATGAGCTGGATTAGCTTCACCAAGTTGTCCCGCGTCGACATATTCGGTTCTACCGGTGGTAGTTGCAGATACATTTACAGGTGACGAACCTATTACAAGATACGACGCAGTTAGGCCACAGATTCTTGTTATTTAGAATGGTATCGTGAAACTTACAGTCATAATTAGCCCATCCGATCCTCTGACCAGCCAAATCATATACAACGATCTTATCTTTTAGGACAAGATCTGCAAGTGATAAAAATCTATATTAGTTCTGATTTAAATAAATAGGTGAGAGAACGTGAGAAAAACAAGTATCTAATTCATTCACACCTATACCTGAATCCTAAGCAAGAATGTCACTTATATCAAAACTGTGATAGAATGAAAAAACCCGTGCAACTTTGTATAGAGTTCAATCTTTCCTTCGGATCAAGGATTTTCACGGATGGATCAATTATAGAACATTTCTGAACCCGATCGAGACATGTGTGTGGTTTACTATTGTAACAGACAAACAAGTTTAAGTTCCAAGACAGTCGAAGTCAGACCGCAGGCCTGGGAAAGGAGGCTGAGATATACTGATAACTCGTATGAAACTAGAGTCCATCATCTACTCGAATAATTCCGACATTTGTGCTTTTTTTTCCTTCCATGTTTTCCCTTGAAAACCAGAATATCATATTTTCAATGGTGATCGAGACGACATAAAAGAAGTTCAACTACAATCTATGACCAGAATAAGTTGCAGCAACACCCACTCATGTTACGTGACAGATAGATAAAGAAACAGTATAACATACTTCATACCTCCTAATATTGTAATTCCTTGACCCTGAAACTTCTGAATGCCTATGCACCACATAGCGGCACCAGCCTACATGAACAAACATGACATGTTTCATGTTATTTTTGTTTCCAGACGTATCTTCTCTCATATTAAAGAAAGGGTGTAATTTCCGAAAACGGAAATGTTGGATGATGTTGAAACGCTAAGACTTTGAGAATCGATGTATGTGATTTTCTCGTTTATAACAATCCAGATACTGCCAAGATCATGCTCGGATAAGTCTCAGTCTCAACTCAGTACGGACAACTACATTCGAACATCCCCTAATATATTTGACAAAATGAGAGTTCCAAATGCTATGATACGTAGACTTACGATAGAATCCTGCTTCAAAAGGTAATCTGGAGGGTTTAGTAACATTGATGCCCCACCAGCAAAGTTAAAACTAACTGTAGGGAAGATTTCCGAGACACTATAGAAAGAATGTGTAAACAAGAATAAGCAAAGGCAACTAACATGAAAGATACGTGACAAGGTTGAAAAAGACCTGGAGACAGCTAAATAGCACTGGTTTCCCTTTGAAAGAATTGGTCGTACGGATTGCGAAACATACTGTGTAATCTGTATAGAAGAGAGACGTTGTATTGTGAGCATCATGTGATTTAAATTCTTACATAAATAATTCCTGAATGGCAAATTCAATGTTCAGAATATGTGAAGACCAAGTAGTATTAATTTCATAAACAAAAAGAAATAACGTACAGCAGCAATAAAAGGATCATAAGCCTCTTGTGCAAGGTAAGTCAATGTTGTTCCTGAGTCGATTATGGTTCCTCGGTTTTCGGATGTTGCGAATATGGATGGATTAATGGATAATGTCTGCCCATTTACGGCAATGCTTTGTAGATTGACATTGTAATGTGGCCTGAGAGTTTTGACATGGAAACAATACTTTAATATGCAGTGAGAAGGTAACACATCTATTTTTAATATATTGGTAAACATCTGACAACATAATGCGCTAATGGAAATTTACCAAATAATTTTTATGCTTAATTCCCTCTAACAACCCCTTTCAAATAGAGATTTATTTTCTGTTGGAAGGTAAAATGACTACGTTGTAAAATGTTCACCACGATATAGAGGATTTAAGGTGTTGAATATGAATCCTAATAACCCATTCATCAAATTGAACAATATGAATCAAGAAAACTACTCAATCGCATCATTTTCCATGTATGAGAAAAAACATGGTAGAGCTATGAGATTACCCCTTTCATTATCGAGTGACGATGGGAACAACTGTTCAAGCCTTTTTCATGCTTTTTTTTCCAAGAGTCTGGAGAAATTTTCAATCGGTAGGATTTCCCAGATCATCCCAAAAGGATCGAAAAGGTTTTAAGAGAAATCAAATACAACATGCTGGGATCATATCACAATAAGACAACTTTTTATATGATTTTATTGAGATTTATGGAAATGGCTTTCCCTAACAAGTTTGTCTATATGTATATTTATATGCATGAAGGAGTTGATCACGCACACTAAGAAATAAAGGCAAAATATTCAGCTACTTTGGGTTGACAAAATGAACACAAATTCTGTGCGTTTTCCTCTTCCACATTCTCAATATTTATAACAGTTTAAGCATGAGTATTATACTAACTGTGCCGGAACAAGAGGAGTGTAAACAAGATTAGGCTCCACGATCTGACCAAGCACCAATATACCGCCACCACCATTGCCTCCTTTCAAGCAATGAGAGAACGAATTTGGGGTCACTCCCTTTGAAGAAAGTTGTGACATTATAGATAAGCCATTCCGTCCAAATCCAAATATTCCATCAACTGCCCTATCCGGCTTTGTAAGATCCCCAGTCTGTGATGTGCTACACCTGCGTGAAGAAAAACATATGTAACCGATGCAACTTGGTCAACAAAAAATAAATGCAACAAGAATATGAGAGTTTGTGGAGTATAATAAAAAGAAGTGTACGACCAGAAAAGACCTGTAGGTTCTATTTCGTTTGGTAGTTTTGGAGTAACTGACTTATTATGATATGCTAATGTATCAAGTATCTCTTGTGATGTATCAGAACTTCCCTTAGAATGAAACATAATTCTCTCTTCTGCAGTAGTTTTTCCCTTTTGATTTTTGATAATTGTTCTCCGCTTCAATATCTGTTTGTTTGTTTCACTTTTACTTTCAATAGTTTTATTCGATTTTTCAAAACAGAATATAATAACGTTGATCAACACATCTCACCCAAAAACAACGAGCGCTGAAACGTTTGATGTCAAAGAATTCCCAACTACCGCGTCTAGATACATAAAATCTTGTATAAAATATCCCGATGTCCCACTACCATCATCATACTGAAATGTGTATCCGCAGCGATTCTGATCCAAACACAAAGAATCAGAAGATTGAGCTCCCAGTGCACACCTTTGGTCTGAGCATGAGATTGGCTTCGCAGTTGATGAGCTGGAAGGATCAAAAAATTCGAGCTGAATCTGTTGATAGGCAATTAATATCAATGAAATAACATCCTACAAACCATGCTTCCACAGTAACAAAACATGCATAAAAACTTAAAGAAAAATTAAATTGATAAAGAACTTCAAAGCCAAGGAGAATCTTTACCGGGAGTCCACTCGATGTGGGGCAGCCAGTACAGGGATTGCAACTGACCCATAACACATCACTCCCAGTATCTATTTGTACATAGAATTCTTTAGGAGGATTCCCCAACCTAACTTTAGTAAAGTATAACCTTCAAAAAAGCAAGATTCACCATCCGAACATTGAAGATTAATATTAATAGATAGGGTACTTCGAGAAATGTATGGATCATTTCAAAGCAGAATAAGTTGGCACAAAAATGAAATCTTTTTAATTCTTAAAAGAACCAGGATCAAAACCCATTTCAAAGCAGGATTGGTTGGCACAAATATGAAATCACTTTAATTCTTAAAAGAACCAGGATTAAAACCCATCAATCCATGAACAATGCTAGCATCAATGAAACAAAATTCACACAAAGAGCTCTTCTCCGCAATTACAAATATTTGTGTACACATCAAAAGAAAGAAAAAAAAAATGAGAATTTGGGTACATACCCAACAAGAAAAGGATCATAGGTTCCTTGAACATGAAAATCAACGACAACTGGAGACTGTTGCTGCAAAACTCTGCCGTGTCTGATTCGATCATTGTCTCTGAGTTGACCCAGCTCAATCCCTCTGTGGCTCACCCTCTCCAGGCTCAACTCCACCCTATTCCCTTCACCAACAACCGCCGCAGCCGCCATAAAAATGGCGACCGCCACCGCCACCGCCACAGAAATCCTCTCAGGCGGCATTTCCTGTAAACCCCCTCTCTTTGCTTCCCTTTCCAAATCAGTACAACGGCTGCAAATCCCTTATACAAAGATATAGTTAGTGAAAATGCTGTAACAACACAAAAGGAGAGTGAGCGTATGATTGCGGGTGTGCCTGTGCGTGTGATTCAAATTCTCCAGAGGTAAAGGGGTTTGAGTATTCTCGGGGAAGGAAAAAAAAATATGAACAATAGCTTGTGTGCATTTATAGATACATCTGTGTTTGTCTACATATATAGATAGATAGATAGTGTGGGTGTGTGTATATATATATTTGTTTATTATATGTTGCATAGAACTGTACGAAACTACGAGCGAAGGAGGAGCTGCCTGGACCCTTGGCTACCCAACTGCTGATTAAGTTCGGTAATTGGAGACAACTGTTAGAGTTAAAAAACAATAACGAAATTAAAAAATAGATTAAATAGTATTTAGTTTTTTAACAAGCAGAGACTGATTTTATTTGACTTTATTTTTAATCCAATAGTTCAAATATGTACATAGCGACCCTTTGGAAAATTTAATAAATAAGCCCTTTTAACTCAGTCCATAAGGTGCAAGTAAATCCAATTAGTTCCTTTCATAACGCATTTCACCATAAATTTGATTCCATTTGTTGATAATTGATGAGAGGAGGTTTTATGAAAATTTTAGGTTTTTCTATAAAAACTTGGTTTGGTTATTCTTTATATATGTCCTATCAATTAATATAGAAATTAGAAGGTCTTTTGTGAGACGATTTTATAAGTTCATATCGATGACGATTCGATTAAATTTAAATAATCGTTGTGCTTAGTTGATTATTTTTATTCCATAATTTGACATTTTGTTATCGACATGGTTATCACAATTTGATATAATCAAACATCATCATCCCTCGTTGTGCGACCAAATTCAACTCATTGCACTATCTTAGCGTAACAATAAATTCAA
The DNA here is from genome assembly GCA_001598015.1 of Dorcoceras hygrometricum. Classification (NCBI taxonomy): domain Eukaryota; kingdom Viridiplantae; phylum Streptophyta; class Magnoliopsida; order Lamiales; family Gesneriaceae; genus Dorcoceras; species Dorcoceras hygrometricum. Next base: position 217,622 of record KQ995304.1, read on the forward strand.
TATAGTGTAATTTGTACACCTAATATAAAATTCATCTTCGACCTATCAACTCTAATTCAACACTAAAAGAAATATTCCCGAAAATTTTATTATACACCTAATATTCATTCCACAACATAATGTTATTAATTAAAAATATATTAATATTATATTAAATTACATATCACACATAAATTAATGTTAAGATAAATTTCAACCATAACAAGAACCAATAAAAATACTTAAATAAAGCTTATGAAATAGAAATGAAACACAAATATCTAACGTCTAACTGAATAACTATATAAATCCCAAAGATGGTCGATTAGTGTATCGCTTAGCGAGAAATGAGCCTCATTATCTTTATTTTTTTTAAATTGAGCAAGAAATGTAGAAAATATATGTTTTGATTTGTAGCGATTTTCACATTCAGATGAGGTGCTTCCGTCGCATCTTGGATTGGTGTATCCAAGTCTCTTATCTTCGATAATCACATTATGCATTATAATACATGTCGGAGATGCTATAGTCGCACACGCCGGAGATGCTACAATCGCAAACCGTGATTGAATAATTCCAAACGCCCGTTCGACATTTTTTCTACAAGACTCTTGTTTAATTGAGATTTTTTCGAATCGCGTGGATCATGAATTGTTTGCACGAGAGTTGACCATTTCGGATATATAACCTAAGCTAAGTAATATAATTGACGATACTCTTTTTCATCAATAAAGTAATGTGCTAGAGGGCGATACCTTGTGCAAGATTTGAAACTAGATTAGTCGTCTCAAGAACATTAATGTCATTATTAGATCCCGATAAACCAAAAATGCATGCCATATCCAAAGATCATAATCACCGGTCGCTTCCAAGAGGACTTTCAATAAAAAAATGTTTTTCACTTGAGTTTCCATTTTGTTGTGTTGCTATTTTTTATTTTATATATTAATATTTTACAAATGCATAAACTTACAAATTTTTTAAAATCAAAAAAAGAAAAACAAAAAATGAAAAAATGAAAAGAAACAAAAACATAAAAAGAAAAGAAAACAAAAAAGTCAAAGTCAAATTGGTGCAACATCGTCCAACATAGTATTGGATTTGGTGTTGGATTGGAGGAAGAAATTAAATGTTAAATTGACGTTTCACGCTATTTTAACTGCTGATCGGAGAGGCCCTAAACAGAGTAAACCTTGTGTAACTGAAGATTGAATTGCAAGACCCAACTCAATTTGGAGGAATATGGATCCCATGTCCACGTCAGAGACCGTTCACAGTAGAATATGACTGGCATCCACTGCACCGATAAGCACAATCGCATGCACCCAGGCCCAAATAGCTTAGTTTATTTATTTCTTATGAGAACTTGAATGTGTGTAGTTTTTTCTATCGCGAGTTCAGATCTTGTACCCATCAAATGGAGTCATCGCTGTTCTCAGACACTCTGTTCTCGTTCCCATCGTTCTCCAAACCCCAACTCCTCCCTATCCCCACTCCCAGTAGCCCTAATCTACCTATCTCAGTCAATCGCCGTTCCTTCTCGATCACCGCGGCCGCCTTGAAGATGGATTCGAAGGAAGTCAAGCTGTGGGGAGGGCGATTTGAGGACAGCGTGACGGACGCTGTAGAAAAGTTCACGGAGTCGATCTCCTTCGATAAAGACCTTTACAAGCATGACATTATGGGCAGCCGCGCACACGCGTGTATGCTTGCTCGTCAGGTTCGTTTTCTACTCCATTATAAGCAAGTGAATGTAGCGTGGTTGCTTCATGTTGAGTACCCATTCAAAATGGAATTTTTAGTTAGTGTGACATGATTTTCTTGTAAAAATGTTGTTTTGGTGGTCATATTGTATGATGTCATTGCAGGGATTAATCACGGAAGACGACAGGACCAGCATTTTGAAAGGTCTTGATGAGATCGAGGGGCAGATTGAGAGAGGCGAGTTTGTGTGGAGGACCGATAGAGAGGATGTCCACATGAACATAGAAGCCGCGCTCACTGACTTGGTTGGCGAACCTGCCAAGAAGCTTCACACTGCTCGCAGCAGAAATGATCAAGTTTGCACTGACTTTCGCCTCTGGTGTCGTGATGCCATTGATAATATCGTTCTGCGTGTTAAACAACTTCAGGTAGGGTGACTTTTGGCTCATTTACTACATCATAACTGCACCAACTGTAATGCGATTCCCATTGGTAGTTATTTGTTGAGATTCAAGCTAAAACTGTTGGTTCTAACCTGGGTATGTTTCTGTAAAATCTCCAGGCAGCGCTGTTGAAGTTGGCTATGAAAAACGAGGGAGTGATAGTTCCTGGTTATACTCATTTGCAACGGGCACAACCTGTTTTACTGCAACATCTTATTCTAGCATATGTTGAGCAGGTTAGTTGCTTCATTTGTGGAGACCTCGACCACTCTATTATTTCAAACATCATTGTTCCTGAAAAGCTTCCTTTCTATTTCAAAATTTTCAATTTCACTTCGAAATTAACTTTTATTTGTTAAATGTATATGTTGGAGGGCAATCTAATACACCAGAAGGAATTATAGCGAGAATTCAATTCGGTCGCCCAGGAATATATGTTATTTCAATTTGTAGATTACGGTACAAATGAAAAGTCCTATTTAAACTAGCCAAGTTTCCATGCCTCGGGTTTTTTGTTCGCATCTCGATATTTCTTTTGTTTGACGTTCCTTGATATCTTCTACCATGGTATTCTGTGCTTATTTCCCTAAGTTTGCTTTACATTTTTATGGCTGAGAGAATATTATATTTATTTTTCAGTAATAGGTGCTCTAATCTTGTGCTTAACTGACATGTTGCTAATCATTTATGCTACAAATACGCTGCAGCTTGAGCGAGATGCAGGTCGTCTGCTGGATTGTCGAGAAAGAATGAATGTGTGTCCCCTGGGTGCTTGTGCATTAGCTGGTACTGGCCTGCCCATAGATAGATTTATGACCTCCGAGGCTCTGGGTTTTGTCGCCCCCATGAGAAACAGGTGTGGACCATATCTAGTGGGTTTAATTAATCAGTTCATGTTCCTGTACAGGGTGTTTTTTAAGTGCCTTTTTACATGCTCCATATTTGTAATTTCGTTACCCTTTGCTAGGTTTAAGAAGCCAGGTTTAGTTCAAACTATTTGAGATGCCTTATTGGTTTACTGAAATGGCTTTCTACATCTGCCATGTGCAATTACACAAAATATTGGCTTTACTATAGAAGTAATCATAATTTTTCAGGTAAATTATTTGGTTATAATTATCAATTGATATGCTATAGAATCTACTTCTCTCCGATTGTTCGGCGTGTAAATTTTTGTTTTTATCGCTTGATTGGGTATTTTGACCTCTTTCCCCTACCAAAAAAAAAAAGGAAAATTCCCAATAATGTGAAAAACAATGTTCATATGAATTATCATGTAATCTTCCCTTCTTCCCTTTTGAAACTAATATTAAAGTCCTGTGATTAGGTTGTTGAGCTATGGTGAGTCAACTTCATTGAACTTATTAACTTGTGAACAATGGGATAATGTGTTTCAATCGGTAAGGCTATAGTTTAAGGTTCAAATGGCCCTAAAATCTAAAGTAATGGGCTGAATAGGAATTACCGTTCGGCAGAGAAGTTAGGTACAATGTGGAAGTCCATATGCCACTGCCAACTAATTATTTACTAGCTAGGATTTGGCAATCGGTCCATGGCTGATATGATTCTAATTTGCACCTTCTTTTCTTATTCTTGCGACCCTATGCCTTTTGTTTGTAATTGTTTGCAGTCATGCACTTTTAGTTTTTAACATAGGAGTTGCTTTCCTGTCCTTGTATGATCCCCCCTAAGTATTTCGGTTTTCAAAATTATTGGTGACCTTTTCATATTAAATAGCATAGATGCAGTTTCAGATCGAGACTTTGTTTTGGAGTTCCTTTCTGCCAATTCCATCACTGCCATCCATCTGTCTCGGCTTGGTGAAGAATGGGTATTGTGGGCATCAGAAGAATTTGGCTTTCTTACTCCTAGTGACTCAGTTTCAACCGGAAGCAGTATAATGCCTCAGAAAAAGAACCCCGATCCAATGGAACTTGTCCGAGGGAAATCTGCCAGAGTTATAGGAGACTTGGTTTCACTTATTGTGTTATGCAAGGGTCTTCCTCATGCCTACAACCCGGTTTTACAGGTTAGGAATTGGGCAACTCAATTAGCCAACATGGATTTTTTCTTGTCCAGCTAGTGTTGTTGAATCTCAGCTTGTGACCTCTTTCAAATTACAGTTGGTATTGTCAATCCTGTTCCTCATCAATATTGACTATTTTCATGTGATTGATTTCCTTAACATCGATTTTTCAAAATTTATCTTATACTGCTTAGTTCTGGTTTTAGAGGTATGATTAGCTTAGCTACTTTCGATTCCATGCCGTTTTTGCTATAATCCTATATTTTTGGGAAATGATCTGAAATTTTATTCTTTAAACCAGGAAGACAAAGAACTTGTATTTGACAGTGTCAAAACGGTTGTGGGAATGCTTGAATTTTCAGCAGAGTTTGCTCAAAACATCACCTTTAATCATTGAGAGGATTCAGAAAGCTTTACCTGCTGGTCATCTTGACGCCACAACACTTGCAGATTACCTTGTGATGAAGATACGTGACATAATTTAATTTGATTCCTTGGATGACCTATTGTAAGTAATTCTTGTGAAACCTTAGAATCTCTTCCCAGATTACTACCACTAGAGGTATGTACGTCAGAGAAAATAACATCCTCTGTCCATTTATCTGTGAAATTTATAAATCTTAAGATAGTAAAGAAAAAGGACTCTGAGTGCAGGATTCTGTAGTTAAGCACTCCGCCTATATCACGAACTAATATCTACAAATAGAACTCCTATTATTCTCTTTTAAAAACCTTTAGAACCCTCATGCAAGATTGAAATTAGAGATCAAGAAGATTGTTTGTTGATTTTGTTGATCAACACATCTCACCCAAAAACAACGAGCGCTGAAAGTTTGATGTCAAAGAATTCCCAACTACCGCGTCTAGATACATAAAATATTGTATAAAATATCCCGATGTCCCACTACCATCACCATACTGAAATGTGTATCCGCAGCGATTCTGATCCAAACACAAAGAATCAGAAGATTGAGCTCCCAGTGCACACCTTTGGTCTGAGCATGAGATTGGCTTCGCAGTTGATGAGCTGGAAGGATAAAAAAATATGATTAGTAATATTGTCTCGTACACATGTTTTACTTTACAAATAATATATATTCTTGCTAGGTGCGACAAACTCAAGAATAAGAACCCAGGTATTGAAACTATCACACTTGAAAAATTCGCAATGGTAACTAGATCGAATCTCAATGGCCAGGAGAAGATAACCTAACAATCCAATGATTGAAAATATCGGCATTGAGATTGTGAGATAAAAATAACGACATGACAATATTGAGAACGTCTCTTGTGACTAAAAAAATTATTTTATTAGATATAATCGAGATGAATAGTTATTGGTAACTTGCATACGTTTGTAAAATCCATCTATATATTAAATATTTACAGTAACTCTGCTGACATGATTTATATTGGATGGACCACATAAATCTCTATGTTAAATAAAACATAAATCTTTATATTTAATTGATTATTTTTATCCCATAATTTTTTGACACTTTATTATCGACATGATTATCACTAACATCGTCATCCCTCGTTGTAATTTGTAAACAGAGTAATCCTGCTATAACTGAATTTTTATCCTATCGCAAATTGAATTGCAAGACCCACAACTCAATTTGGAGGAATATGGATCCCACCTTCCACGTAAGAGACCGTTGGTAGTAGAATATAACTGGCACCCACTGCACCGATAAGCACAGGTGCACCCAGGCTCTGTTTTTTATTTATTTTTCAACGAGAAAAGAGATTCTTATAATTTGAATTTTGAAACCAGAAGTAATACTAGAGTAACTGGACTTGGAAACAGTAACATTCGTGCTCTATGGGCACTTGAATGTGTGAGTCCGATAAATATATATGTTCCATTTAGTTTTTAATTTGGTTAAAGACAGCGGTGATTTTTTATTTTGGTCAAATGAATTGATTTTAAGGGTATTTTAGTCTTTTTAATTTTTGATACTTTAAAAATATAGAACATAACTGATTTGAGTTAGTCTGGACCCGAACATTAGTGCATGGAATGAGAAAGAACTCTCATACCATTACATTTATAATATTTGACATTTAATATAACTAATATATAAAATATAAAAATAAATTGGATCGAGTTTTTGATAATTTGGGTCGATTTTGTATTGAATTTTTTAAGCATTGGATCACGCTTTTCATTAATTGGGTCGAGTCTTTTATCAATTGAATCGAAATTAAATCGCTGGATCAAGATATATTGAGTCGAATTTATAAGTTGTGTTGAGTTTTTTTTCAATTGGATCGTGTTTTTTATTAAATGGGTCGAGTCCTTTTTATCAGTTGGGTCAAGATTGTAAGCTGGGTCGAGTTTTTTTATCGATTCGACAGTGTGTTTTATCAATTGGGTCATCAACCATGGAGTTATATTTCTGGTTCTAGCTCAAATTATTTGGTCCAATATCTCATTCCCTTTTATCGAATTAGAACATATCTCCCTCCCCTCACCCAAATTTTGAATGTGTGTAGTTTTTTGCGGCGAGTTCCAAGATCTTGTATCCATCAAATGGAGTCATTGCTGTTCTCAAACACTCTGTACTTGTTCCCATCGTTCACCAAACCCCAGCTCCTCCCAATCCACACTCCCAGTAGCCCTAATTTACCTATCTCAGTCAATCGCCGTTCCTTCTCGATCACCGCGGCCGCCGTGAAGATGGATTCGAAGGAAGTCAAGCTGTGGGGAGGACGATTTGAGGACAGCGTGACGGACGCTGTAGAGAAGTTCACGGAGTCGATCTCCTTCGATAAAGACCTTTACAGGCATGACATTATGGGCAGCCGGGCACACGCGTGTATGCTTGCTCATCAGGTTGGTTTTCTTCTCCATTATAAGCAAGTGAATGTAGCATGGTTGCTTCATGTTGAGTACCCATTCAAAATGGAATTTTTAGTTAGTGTGACGTGATTTTCTTGTAAAAATGTTGTTTTGGTGGTCGTATTGTATGATATCATTGCAGGGACTAATCACGGAAGACGACAGGACCAGCATTTTGAAAGGTCTTGATGAGATCGAGGGGCAGATTGAGAGAGGCGAGTTTGTGTGGAGGACCGATAGAGAGGATGTCCACATGAACATCGAAGCCGCGCTCACTGACTTGGTCGGCGAACCTGCGAAGAAGCTTCACACTGCTCGCAGCAGGAATGACCAAGTTTGCACTGACTTTCGCCTCTGGTGTCGTGATGCCATTGATAATATCGTTCTGCGTGTTAAACACCTTCAGGTTGGGTGACTTTTGGCTCATTTACTACATCATAACTGCACCAACTTTAATGCGATTCCGACTGGTAGTTCTTTGTTGAGATTCAAGCTAAAACTGTTGGTTCTAACCTGGGTATGTTTCTGTAAAATCTCCAGGCAGCGCTGTTGAAGTTGGCTCTGAAAAACGAGGGAGTGATAGTTCCTGGTTATACTCATCTGCAACGGGCACAACCCGTTTTATTGCAACATCTTATTCTAGCATATGTTGAGCAGGTTAGTTACTTCATTTGTGGAGACCTCGACCGCTCTATTATTTCAAACATCATTGGTCCTGAAAAGCTTCCTTTCTATTTCAAAATTTTCAATTTCACTTCGAAATTAACTTTTATTTGTTAAATGTATATGTTGGAGGGCAATCTAATACACCAGAAGGAATTATAGAGAGAATTCAATTCTATCGCCCAGGAATATATGTTATTTCAATCAGTAGATTACGGTACAAATGAAAAGTCCTATTTAAACTAGCCAAGTTTCCATGCCGCGGGTTTTTGGTTCGCATCTCGATATTTCTTTTGTTTTGACGTTCCTTGATATCTTCTACCATGGTATTCTGTGCTTATTTCCCTAAGTTTGCTTTACATTTTATGGCTGAGAAGATATTATATTTATTTTTCAGTAATAGATGCTCTAATCTTGTGCTCAACTGACATGTTGCTAATCATTTATGCTACAAATACGCTGCAGCTTGAGCGAGATGCAGGTCGTCTGCTGGATTGTCGAGAAAGAATGAATGTGTGTCCCCTGGGTGCTTGTGCATTAGCTGGTACTGGCCTGCCCATAGATAGATTTATGACCTCCGAGGCTCTGGGTTTTGTCGCCCCCATGAGAAACAGGTGTGGACCATATCTAGTGGGTTTAGTTAATCAGTTCATGTTCCTGTATAGGGTGTTTTTTAAGTGCCCTTTTACATGCTCCATATTTGTAATTTCGTTACCCTTTTCTAGGTTTAAGAAGCCAGGTTTAGTTCAAATTATTTGAGATGCCTTATTGGTTTACTCAAATGGCCTTCTACAGCTGCCATGTGCACTTACACAAAATATTGGCTTTACTATAGTAGTAATCATAATTTTTCAGGTGAATTATTTGGTTATAATTATCAATTGATATGCTATAGAATCTACTTCTCCCCGATTGTTTGGCGTGTAAGTTTTTGTTATTATCGCTTGATTGGGTATTTTGACCTCTTTCCCCTACCAAAAAAAAAAAAAGAAAATTCCCAATAACTTGAGAAAAACAATGTTCGTATGAATTATCATGTGATCTTCCCTTCTTCCCTTTTGAAACTAATATTAAAGTCCTGTGATTAGGTTGTTGAGCTATGGTGAGTCAACTTCATTGAACTTATTAACTGGTGAAGAATGGGATAATGTGTTTCAATCGGTAAGGCTATAGTTTAAGGTTCAAATGGCCCTAAAATCTAAAGTAATGGGGTGGATAAGAATTACCTTCCAGCAGAGAAGTTAGGTACAATGTGGAAGTCCATATGCCACTGCCAACTAATTATTTACTAGCTAGGATTTGGCAATTGGTTAATGGCTGATATGATTCTAATTTGCACCTTCTTTTCTTATTCTTGCGACCTTATGCCTTTTGTTTGTAATTGTTTGCATTCATGCACTTTTAGTTTTTGACATAGGAGTTGCTTTCCTGTCCTTGTATGATCCTCCTTAAGTATTTCGGTTTCCAAAATTATTGGTGACCTTTTCATATTAAATAGCATAGATGCAGTTTCAGATCGAGACTTTGTTTTGGAGTTCCTTTCTGCCAATTCCATCACAGCCATCCATCTGTCTCGGCTTGGTGAAGAATGGGTATTGTGGGCATCAGAAGAATTTGGCTTTCTTACTCCTAGTGACTCAGTTTCAACCGGAAGCAGTATAATGCCTCAGAAAAAGAACCCCGATCCAATGGAACTTGTCCGAGGGAAATCTGCCAGAGTTATAGGAGACTTGGTTTCACTTCTTGTATTATGCAAGGGTCTTCCTCATGCCTACAACCGGGATTTACAGGTTAGGGTTTGGACAACTCAATTAGCCAACATGGATTTTTCTTGTCCAGCTAGTGTTGTTGAATCTCAGCTTGTGACCTAGTTCAAATTACAGTTGGTATTGTCAATCCTGTTTCTCATCAATAGTTACTATTTTTTCCTGTGATTGATTTCCTTAACATCGATTTTTCAAAATTTAGCTTATACTACTTAGTTACTGGTTTTAGAGGTATGAATCTATGATTAGCTTAGCTACTTTCGATTCCATGCCGTTTTTGCTATAATCCTATAATCTTATATTTTTGGGAAATTACCTGAATTTTTATTCTTTAAACCAGGAAGACAAAGAACCTGTATTTGATAGTGTCAAAACGATTGTGGGAATGCTTGAAGTGTCGGCAGAGTTTGCTCAAAACATCACCTTTAATCATGAGAGGATTCAGAAAGCTTTACCTGCCGGTCATCTTGACGCCACAACACTTGCAGATTACCTTGTGAAGAAGGTACATGACATAATTTAATTTGACTCCTTGGATGATATATTGTAAGCAATCTTGTGAAACCTTAGAATCTCTTCCCAGATTACTACCACTAGAGGTATGTACGTCAGAGAAAATAACATCCTTTGTCCATTTATCTGTGAAATTTATAAATCTTAAGATAGTAAAGAAAAAGGACTCAGAGTGCAGGATTCTGTAGTTAAGCACTCCGCCTATATCACGAACTAATATTCTCTTTTAAAACCTCTAGAACCCTCATGCAAGATTGAAATTAGAGATCAGAGAAGATTGTTTTTTGTGTAAGATATGTAAATGCGAACAGGTAAGTAAATTCCACCTTTTGGAGTAAGATATTTTCCATCATAATAATATGTTTCCCGGCATAGATGCAACCGCCTCATTGGTTGAGGGTACAAGGCTATATAGTGGAGTTAGAAACTTGTGTGAACCTCTGGTGGATAGGAATGCTACTAATTATTTGTTGATCAAAATAACCAAAATTTTCTAGGCTCGCTTTTTATTGTTGTGATCTAACATTTACTTCAGAAAAGGTCGTGTGTGATATGAAATTTGGTACCTTTACTTTTCTAACATTTGAGATGCATTCTCATGGCAATATCACCTACGCAGGGAATCCCTTTCCGAACTTCTCATGATATAGTTGGAAGGTCCGTCGCCTTGTGTGTTACAAGAAATATCCAGCTTTCGGATCTGAGCCTAGATGAGCTAAGAAGCATAAGCCCATCATTTGACGAGGATGTTTATGCCTTTCTTGGAGTCGAAAATGCAATAAAAAATTTTAGTTCTTATGGTTCTACTGGCTCAGAATGTGTATCTAGTCAACTCGCGTACTGGGTCGACAAACTTATCGTGAGTGACAAAGAGAAGTAGTGTTGGTCCACAAGAAAAAAAATAAAGAACTTTGTTTCCAAGGCGGACGGCAAAAGGAAGTTCTTGCAACAGGCTGTAAAACTACGTCTGATGAGTAGTATACATTTTGGAGCTTTGTTTATACTATTGTTGGAAAATTTATTAAAATTGTGACTAATCTATATGCTACCATCGTTATTTCCATTACCTATTTCCTATGGCTTACCGTATAGCATAATTTTTCCAAAGTTTATCGGCTCATTACGATTTTATCCATCACAGTAAGAAACTTTTATTGTCCTTTCTATTTAAACAATAAACATTAATTTTGAAAATGTGATATATACATTTAATCTCTAAACTAAGATAGTGAATAAAAAAAAAATCTTATTATACAATACATCTCGAGTCATATTTATCTGAGAACACCGCAGCTCAAAGGGATGCTGGAACAAGTTCACATGGAAGATCAAGAAAACACGAGATTATATCAAAATTCAAACAAATTGGTGTAAATTTCTCTTGACAAGGTATTGTCATTTATCTTGTAAGTGAAAATTGAACCTTGACATAAATATCACAAGAAAATTGACAATTGTTCGCTCGTTCCTGTCGTTCAACTCGAGCATAATCTGTTTATGATTGTGTAATCGTTCCTTATTTTTCATCAAGCAGAAGGGACGTGCAAGAAAGAAGGGACAACAATTCTTCTTGTTTTGCTGAACCAAAACCTTGCCATCTTATTCTACCCATTTTGTCAAGCAAGAATATGTACCTGCACGGCATCAGTAGCGTATAACTATAGTATACTTCAAAATTTATTTGATCTAGGCTATCTGGTAAGCACACTTAGAAACGAGATATGATGAAAGAACAAACAAAACTTCCACTTACCCAGTGAGGAGGTTTAATATTCTAAGTTCTTTCCTGAAGTAATAGTGATCACCAAATGAATAAACGATCTGCCTTTGTAAAAGGCCTTCCGTTCCTCCAGGTTTTGGCTTCCTCATAACTTTAAGCAGTAGTTTCTTAATAGGATTACGACTCAACAGCCATGAATCTATAAAGGATATCTGCAAAAGATATGACATAATCATAGAAAAAATTACTCCGGAGACGACATCTTTGCACTAAAAAAATTATGAGTTACCAAATCAAAGTGTTCAAAATATTATTCTTCGTGTGACATTTGACTCTTTGACAACAAAAGGTGGCAGAAGATCAATTGTATTACCTCGTATAACTGAACATCACCAGAATGGCCAAAAGTATCAAGAAAAGGCGAGCTCCAAGAATCTACCATAGGCTGTCAAAACCCAAAAATAAGAAGAAATGTAAATAAATAATAAAAATATATAGCACCTCACTCATAAATCTAACCTCAACACAATTGCAACAAATCTTTAACCATCTCAAACGTAAGGTTTTTCTCTCAGCTATACAAGTGCAGTCTTCTACTTTATTTTTTTGGAAAAGAATAATTATTTTTTTCTTTATTTCGTAATAGACAACTGAAAACTAACTGCAATCAAAGCTAAAATCACGGCCAATTAACTTCTCAAATCGAACACCATTTTATTGTCTCAATTCGTGCCAGGTGCACATACTAACTTCGAAAACGACATGTATTCTAAAAATTGGATAGCAGGTCACTCACTCACACTCGAATACATTCCAGCTATGAAAGAGCTGTAATGCTTGTGCAAAGTTGGAAACTTCAAGCAGAAACATGACAACCAGAAACTATTCATGGCATTTCACATTTTCTGTTCTTTTTTTAAGTGGCTACAGTCGGCCACAGTTTGACTCTTTTCTTTGCACGTTGAGAACAATAAATATGTGCTATGACATATGAAATCTGTGACAGATGCAACATATTTATATATCATTAAAATCTTCCAGCTGAAAAGGATGACTCAACAAAATTTATCTCAAGTTGTCTCACCTGTGAGCTGGCACGAAACGATAAACACAATAAAGTTGCTTTAGGTACATTCAACTTGGGCGTATTCTCATCATTCCCATTAGAGGTTAGAGGCAGCTTAAGGCTAGAACCATTAGAGTAGTTCACTTCCAGCACAGGAAATTTTGCAGCAGCACTTGCAGGAATTACAATCTTATTTGCCATTGCTATCTGCATCGCACGACTAACAACATTTCACCAAGCAATCCAACGTCGTAAACATAAACTCTTAGACTCTTTCTCCTGAAAAACATTCATCATAGTATAACCACCAACCACATCCAAATGATAAATGCCATACCTTCCCACCATGCTGCTTCATCTCAGCCATGTCGGCAAAGTACCCCCGATTCATCTCATCTTTACTGTCCTAAATTACAAATAACACCATTCACACTTAACCAGATGCGGCTCCACACCACATGAATTATCAAGAAAATGCAGAAGAAAATCAATCTTGATATCAAATTACTCACAGCCGAGCACGTTCTTTCTCAATTGCCTCCTTGCTTCCAATCTGTGGTCCAAATAACCAAAAGTGGACACTCCTTAAATAACATCAATGTAATTCCATCAACCAAATCACTCAAAACAAATCCAAAACCCATCCCTATAATCTTTAAACATCATTGGACAAAATCAAATCTTGAAGGGCATAGAAATAATTTGAAGTCCAGACTCAACTGACCTGATAAATGTCGAGGAAGCGGCATGAGCTCCATTGAGATGGATTCTGAAAACGGAGAACTGGGAAAAGCTTAATTCCTTCTTTGACGTAGTTTCTAGCATGAAAAGTTACTGGTGATATCGCCAGCAGCCTCTTCACCCTCAGCATCGTCGAAGTTTTCTTCTCCAACGTGTATCAGTGTGTCTAAACTACTTTTTCCTGAAGTTTATTCGGGGACAGATTAATAAGTGGGCCTATAAACTGAAGTACCCCAAGCATTCGAGGCCCAAGTAAAGCCCAAAAAGTGTCGGACACTGTTTTCTTCCGAATGAACTACGAGTTTTTTGGGGTTTTGCTTTATTCGGTAGCTAGGAGCCTAGGACGCTGGATGAATCTGTTCCCACGAATTTTCATTTTGAAGAGGAATTATCCGAGAGTCACTAACTAAATTAAAGATTTTGATTTCAATAATTTCCAAAATAACTGTCAAGAGCAATATATTATTTTGAAATTTTTTGAGTTTACTTCTATTAAAGCAATATCAAGGATATGTTCTAGTAAGTAATATATATATATATATATATATTTATTTAATAATATAAAATAGTAAATAATATATATATCATTTGATACATTAGAGATGAGAATGAGTCCCGTCCCCGAACCGATCCCATCGAAATGGGGATGAAACTAGGGGTGGAATCGGATAGGGTCCCGTCCCGTAACCCCCTTTCCCGATTCCCATTCCGATAGAATTTGAGAATCAATTTTTTATCCCGATCCCGTACCCGAAAATGTCGGGACCCGAATATTCGGGATCCCGTATTTCGGGATCCCGTAGGGTCGGGTCCCGACATCCCGAACAAGTACAATTTTTAAAACCACAAATTTTCTGCGTGACTTTCAAATCTGCTCAAGCATTGCACTTGCTCAACTTATAGTATCATAACAGATATTAATGAATCTTTACTCATAAAGTTTGTTTCATACAAAAGCTTCGAACATCACAATGGTAAATCAAAAATGTCGACCCAATTACAAAATATAGGTTGGGGTACTGCACCATTTTGATCTAGTTGGGGACGTCCCATCACTCTTCAACTTTGCATGTGCAATTTTGTCCCCAAGATAAGCAAAATGGCCCAAGAACAAAACATGTTTATTAAAATAAAGATCCACAGTTGTCCAAAAATGATATGCATTAGATACGAAGGAGATGACTACACGAGAATTTTACCAACAGGGACTTCTAAAATAATTGAGGTGCATGTCCAAAAAGAGTTAAATCAAGAAACACAGAACTAAACAAAAAAATACGTGTTAATCAATAGAACCATGCTTCATGTACACCGTGATATGCAATCTAACACCACTGCTACTCATCAGCTTAAACACATACGTCTAACAAACATATTGCATATAACCAACATATCTTATATAATAATACTTGCATAAATAACATTTAAAATATATACAAAACATCAATTTACCATTATATAAATATAAAAAATATCAAGTATCGTTGCATCAACTTACTCAATTCATAAATTATTGAACTATATTACCCTTCATGAAAATAATTGACTAAATTAAATATATGCATGTAAATTAAATATAGTTTATTATTATTTATTTAAACATATAATAAAAAAAA